>WURT03147502.1:0-11060 GCA_009936505.3 Holothuria glaberrima
GGCTGCACGTGCCTGCCTTGCAGCGCGGCCCGCCCCCAAGCATGTAGCAAACCTCGAATACTTCGCGGGCAGCTTCGTTGCTTTGTCAGCTTCCTTGCATTCCCTACCGGGTCCTTTCCTGGTACCCCGTAAGGCATTGAATGTGTGTATGTGTGCGGGGTTGCAGCATGTATGTGTGCACTCACAAACATGGCCTTAGCGGGTACTGCGACAGTCGGCTCGAGGTCTGCCCTTGCGCGTCTTTCCTAGCTCACGCGGAGCTCAAAACTGGAGTAGCTATCCGAAAATTCAGCCACTGCAATGAAAAGTCACGCGCAGCTGCAGGTGCCTGCCTTGCAGCACGGCCCGCCCCCAAGCACACTTCGCTGGCAGCTTTGCTGCTTTGCAGTTCCCTTGCATTCCCTACCGGGTCCTTTCCTGGTACCCCGTAAGGCACTGAATGTGCGTATGCGCGCACACACACGACATCACCATCGCATAGATTCCTTGCCTGCCTTCGGCAAGGAATCAATAAATTACGTTTTAAGGCTGATCATATTATAAACAAATTTGTAGACTTCTACTAGCTGTTAATTTATTGCTAAATTGGGGACTATATCGTCATTGCTTTTACCCAATAAATGTTTTCATGTGTTGGAGGGAAGTTCTGATGGCCTTCACAGGTGTTCGAAGTACTAATTTGACAGAAAGACCTGAAAATATTGGAGATGCAAACATACCAGACTTTCAAACACCCATTAACAAAATTTTCTTAAGCCCGAATGACATTATTTTTAGGTATGAAGCAAACCCACCACAATACTCCTTTTTAGAAGACGTTAAATCCAGGTCTTCAATACTCTTTCCTAATGTTAAGTATGTAGGGGATAACAGGCCTATATAAACTCGTGTACACCAGCAAAAATTTCAAAACAGGGTAGTATTTTCCTACCACATTTAACAATGAGTTAAAAAATTGTCTTTTCTGCTCTGATGAGTGATGTTCTGGACAGATTTACTTTGAACTGTGGCAGTATCAGAGTAGAAAACAGTGTACAGGTTTTCAGGTAATAGAGTGCTTAAGTGAGTTTTTGCCAATAAAATCCCTGACAGCTTGGAGAATATATACTGGCCTAAATTGTGTTTAATAAATCAAGTACTGTGGCATATCTCAAAGCCAGTTCTGACAAATGGCATTTTGGATATATGCAATTCTGGTAAATGGGGTTTTACTGTATGTTTCACACCGCTCATCAAATCTAACACAATAACTGAAACATCTCTTGGTTCAGTATAATAAATACAGCACCGTTTAGCACTTGCGTAAACCTCACACACATAATACATACTGTACAGTCAATTTCTTTCTTATTGTCCATTTGAGAACTGCAAAAACTGAGTCTAGACTGACCCAGATTGGAAATGAATGTGATGGAAATGAATGTGATGTGAATGATGTAAGCTTCCACACCCGTGTTTGTCAATATTGAGTACTATGATAATACTATATGATAATACTATGATATGATACATACTGTAGGCAAGTTAAAAGATTCTGTAAGAAATTAAGTATTATGTTAAAGTGAGCTGGTATGACCAGAAGTTTTTTGTACCACTGCAACTTACTTTGCATGAATTTACATAAGAATGGTTAATGATGAGGTGGGGATACTATAGTAGTAAAAACTAAGGTGTGTTGCATGTTCAAGTACCTAGGTGGGGTGCGAGCATATTTGAAGTACCATCACTTGTACTTACAACAGCGGAGTTGTCAGATCCAATAAAACAAATCTTGAAGTGCTAGACTAAGCAAAATTTAAGTGAGTTGCCTTGCAAGTTTATTTAATCTATTAAGTGCGCAAGGGCTGCCACTGAAAAGAGGAAAAAACTGGTATATATTTGGAGGAGTACCAAGCCATCCACCCAGGAATACCATGTCTGCATTAGAATTGCCTTCAGGGAGCCATCATTGGATGATAAAATTTAATTTTGTTGTACTAAGTGTAGTGTACTGCACACTGGGCGTGTATCATTCTTTCATTTTTTGTAACAGATTGGAATATTCTTTTTAACTGTTTGGCAAAAATGTTATGAAAATTGTAATTAGTTGGGCATTGGCCAGCTCACTGGGACACCAGATACAGAAAAGTCAAACATAGTAGAAATTAACAAATGTTTTGGGTGAAGAGTCACAGTATTTTCATGCTCTTAATTGATAAAATTGGAGGAGGGGATTGATTTAATTCAGGGTTGGAAATTATGCTACTAAGTTTGTTCTTTCAATTCCAGTCTCTTATTTGGGTACCAGGCTCTTATTCCTGTTACAGCATTTGGTTTGATGTAGTATCTGGCTACCTACGGCTACTGGTTGGACGACATGTCATAAGGCTTGCTTATCTACCTCTTGACTACTTGTAGATTTGATGACGTGTGATTCAAATAATTCACATTTGCTGGTTCTTTAAATCATGACACTTTGTTTAGTCCTGAATTGGGAGAGCTTGCAAATGCCTCAGTGATGTACAACATACTATTTTTGTATCCTGCCAGAGTATTTTCATAGCTGATTATCAAGATATGTTTGTAAAGGCTACATTAAAAATTGTCATAGTTTTTTCTTTACTGTGTTATCATATACTGTACCCCTAGTGCTACAGAAGCAAAAAGGAACTAAATGTCCACGTATATACTGTGTGACTCAGGAATCGCAATTCTAATTACCAGAGTCGGGAAAGTCACCCTAACCTTACACCAAAAAAAAAAAACAATCTAAGGCAGAGTATACTAACTAAAACATTATATGAAGATACGAATTCATAAAACCATGTGAGAGTATAAAACTTGCCACAAGTGTTTTACATGATGGTTCTACAAATCTACATCGACATAAACAGGGAAGCGCAATTTATTCATTTCCACGCAGGGCTCTTGTAAATTCAGAATTTTACAAACCAGGGAGGACTTGCCAACATAAAATGCAAATATGACAAGCAAATACTAGCATCTGTACAAATAAACTTGGGATAAAGCTAACAAAAGGAGCAGTATATGTATACAAGGTTCCAAATTCAAAAGTTATATGGTGACTTTGCACATGACTTGATCACCACATTTGTTGACAGCAGAGCTGAGCAGGTTTCGAAAAAAATGTTGGGATGGATTAATTGTGAAGCATTAGTGCTACAAGTACATTCAATACTTGTGGTCTAAATGTGTACTGTTTAAGCTCTGGGTTGCCATCGATATTGCCCTGCCTGGGAGGTATATTCCTCCTGGAACCTTCTTGGTTGCATTCATAACACCAGTCAGCGCAAACTTCTACGATAATTTGTCATCCATTTGCTACTGATTGTAACCTATTTAATTCAAAATATTCATTAAAACCACCAAAGTCAATGTGGTTTTCTTGAAAGATGAAACATCACATAGAACTCACTCAGTGACAGTCTCATTGATTTACTGTGTAAAAGTGTGAAAGTCATAAAGCAATGATACAGTCTACGACCTGTCTTGCCATATGAATATTCACAGATCAGCACAAATCAACAGTCAAGAAATAACTACATATTAGGCTTATGATATAGAGAAATGGAATGATCTTTGTCATTGTTTGCTTGTGTAATAGAATTAGAAACCATCAAGATAACAATACATGTAACGTCTTATAGCTTTGGGTTACACCATACAGCAGTGATGAGGAATACTGTAAGCATAGAACCATCGCACTATAATGTCCTTATAGTAGATACTTAGGGCTACAATGACACTTATTGATCACATGCAGACTTTATTCACATAATGAGAAATTCAGGGTCTTAGATTAACTTCAGCACAGTCTTAGATTTTAGGTATCATGTAACTGCAAATACAGCCCCAATAATAGTATAAATATACAACAAGAGAGTTGCCATGGAACCCTGATGCAACCTAGTTCAGTGTGGGATCACTCGTTTCTTCATTTTACTCCTACATTAGAAGAACTATACCTATCAGACTCCTTATCGACTACAGAATCCTCATTCTAGCTTTCTGGGCCATTAAATTTGGTATACCATTCTACCTCAATGCTCTATTACATCAGCAAGCTAATGTTAGAACAGTACATTCGCACTATCAATTTCAGCTTCAGGTTCCAACGTCGTATACAAAATCTGTCATCAGTGACAGTAGTTTCTGAATGCTGTGTCCCATTTAACTTCCTCCTTCTATCTAGAACTTTAGGTCTTTGAATTCCATCGTTCAATTAAGGCAAAGTCTTAAAAACTTTATTCGCCTAAATCTCTTAATTTTTGCATTTTTCTGCAACTGCAAAGCATACTGAACAACTCTTGTTGGAATCTGCACCATACAAGACTAGTTATTATTTTCACAAGTATACAAAATGTATAAGCAGATCAAAGACTTACGTACACTGATATACCTATACACTTTCTATACAGATAGTAGTAAACGACAAGAAGGTTTTCACACTCTAAAAGGTACATGCATTCCAAGAAAATGGAGATTTGGAAAGAGAGTGTATTTTACTACTGAAATGGACAATCTAAACTAAGTTACGCTTTAAAGACGTATTTGACTGGAGGAGAATCCTATCCACTTACAACTCCAGGGCCACCGATTTTCCTTGAAAAAGAAAAGAGCCAGTTTCCGTTTCAGCAATTCCAATTTCCGTGAAAATCCGTACAAGCCATTTGTCAAATCTGTGACTTTCCGTTTTGCATTGAGTCATGTGTTAGGACAGTGAAGCCTAATCATGCTATAAAATCCAACCACCAGCCTAAGGTCTGCACATATATTTAGTGAGAATAAAAATCAAAACAACTTTGCTTACTATTGTTTGAGTGACAGTCCCTTGTTCATTTATACAGTGAAAGATATGTACAAAATATTCAAATAATATGCAGGTTATAATCCAATAACTATTCCACAATTGAAAGTGAAGTCAGTCAAGTCACAACGTTATGGTCGCTCGATCATTAACAACAGAACAGAACGTGAAACTATATGTCGATGTCCTGATGCACTCAGTATAGTACAGTACAGTAATGAGCATCAGTTACATGTGGGCAACGGGATCGCAGGAAAACTTTGCCTAGGCCTAGCCAAGCGCGGAAAACCGGTGGCCCTACAACTCTGTTGTCATACAACAAACCAAAATATCCAGAAAAAGTCATAAAAATTGCATTTGGAACCTAACAATTGATAACAAAGAAGAAAAGAGTATGGATAACCTTCTGATTGTCCATTCCAAAGTCAAAGAGCCAGGTTCCTACCTCCTTGAACTGTAATTATTATCCAGATTTAGAGTATACCTACCATGCATGAGAAAATTAATGATTTAGAACGAACTTAAATCCATGTTCTTTCAAATTTGTGGAAACTGATTCTTTAAATTCAGTCATTATAGAGAGTGAAAGCAAAAGTCACTATGATGAGCCATTAAAAGACAGGTGGAGAAAGGCAAGTAAGTAAACAACAAACTATTTCCTTATGAGACTACTTGTTATGATCAAGGTACAATACCATACGCTGCAAACATTCTGATCCACGAAACATCAGAAACTCAGAGCTGACTTAATTAACACTATATTCTCACTAAAGTTGCCGTCACTTGACTTCATGAAGAAGAGAGACACTTGATACTCGGTGTTACCATACACTTACCATAAGTGCCTTGTGGTTTTGAATAGTTCACACAAAACAGATCGATAGCTGATGATCAAGTCCTATCACTTCCTGAAAACCAGCCATCAGCATCATTGATTTTGAGGTCAATGCCTGCTACTCTGTGTCTCTAGGACTCTTACGTACTCCTCATATTATCCTCTTTAGCAATGAAATAAGTAAACTGTTCTTTAAAATAGCTACCACCAATATTTGTAATGTCTAATACCTATGGAAATTGATAATTAACAGTTCAGGGCTTAACTGTGACACTGTCTTGGTAAATGGTAATAACAACAAATCAAAATGAGCACCACAAATCTGTTGACATTCAAGAATCTTCAGTAAGATTCTTCCCTTATGGCTACAGCTCCTTGGAGTCTTCTATTATATTCTCCTTTTTCCTGTTTGAAATATTGATGCAGGGACCATAAGTATAGGAAGCTGTTCACAGCTGGGAGAGGGGAAAGAGGGGGGGGTAGGATGATACAATATTTCTGACCACTGTCCTGGGGGAGGGGTGTCCCCTTCATCTTTGGGGGCATTTTTAATATTTAGGGTTCCTAGTAAATGTTTTGATGCAGCTGGAAACAAAATGTTTTCCTGACTAAAATATGCATGTTCACATGTACTGGGATATTACCAAATACATGCCAGGTACAGCCCAACTGATAAATGAAAGAAACATATTTTGAAAGTGTCTCACAATGTGAGGTCACTGGCAGCATGGTTAGAACATGACACTTATAGGCAGCTTGCCCATCCTTGCACACATCTCTGCCATGTTACCATATTACTAAACTGCACAGTGAACAGAACACATCATATTTGCACACAAACAAGACTGAGGCTTATGTAGAAAAGCTAGCATGTGCGCATGCATACACACGCATACATTGGCCAAGGATGAGCCTTGAAGCCCCAACATAGTCAGTACTTGATGCTCTGTATGTTGTATGGGTATTGTTATATAAACCTTTTCATGAAGTTGTTAAGAAAACTTTATCTCAGTGTTACATTAGTTCCACTTCTAGATATGTGCCCTCCAGTTAATATATACCTCTGTGTTTGTGCCTCCAATTTCATCATATAGTCAGGTGACCAGTCGTGCCATTTTTCAAAATTAGTTTTTTTGAAATTTTCCTTCAAATTCTAGTTGCACGAAATTGCACCAGTTGTACCTGTTTGTGAGTTTCAACATTATTGTATCCAACCTTGCATTAGGCAAAACTTATCAAGGTCACCTAATGTCCACTTTATGCATTCTTTGAGTTTGACCTTTTTGGAGTATGATTTGACCAAAAAAGCAGGAAAAGGAAGGTAAGACCAGAGCTGTGGAATACAAAAACTCCTTGGTTTAGAAATCTACCAGCCCAGATACTGTTGTACATACTTTCTTCACACTGTTTTTTTTTTTTTTTCTTTTTGGTAGATTCATTGCCTTTTAGTAGCTACTGTAAAGTGATCAATTTATTTACATAAATATATTGACTTGCATATCAACATCATCCTACATCTTTTAAGTATCCCCTTTTTGGTGGGGGGGGGGGGGTTCTCAGATCAATCCATAAATTGTGAAGGATAGGCAGTGTCATTTCACAAACCCCTGACAGAAAGGAGAGAAGTATTAAGTCCATCACCTTTTTCTAGTAATGGAGTAGGGAAAATATGCCAGTGAGCCACAACTGGAAAAAAGGAGGTGGTCGGCCCGACTTAAACCAATTTTGACAAACTGAGCTGTAAAACCTCATCTAACTAACTCACCTTTTTCTAAGTAATATTCAAGAGCTCTTCTCCTTGCATCAAGCTGCTGTTCTGACAAGGTAAATGGCCACTTTCCAGGAAATTTGGGAAATGCAAAATCCACAAACTCTCTTTTCAACCTATTGTGAAGATCTGCGAACTGGCTATACCTGTGGGAAACTAATAACTTTCCAGACATGTAGATGTTGTATACCTGTACGGAAGAAACAAAAGGTCAAATAAATTATATCTTTTGGTATTTTTCGCAAGTTAATGATTCACAAGGAGACATAAACTGATATGACTCAGGGAAATGTAGTTAAACTCATTAGTTCCATTGAACAACTCTTAATATTTGCCAGCAGGTTAATGCATTCCAGGCAGTCTATGGCAGTGCTTCCACATATCACTTCATCATTCATTATATATTAGTTTCCCAAAGTGATCCCCCACGTATAAACATCAAGGATTCCAGGCTATTTTCAGGGTATTTCTTATCTTGTGTTAATGAACTTTTAGGGTTTCAACAATTTTTTCTCTTACATAAGAAATTACCAATAATTCACACCTTACAACTACTCATAAAATAATCAATGCCTGCATGTTTCACAGGGACACAGATTGCCCCACACTCCCTGGTTTGTGAATCTACTAGCCCCGATACTTACCTCCTATCAGCTTCTAACGAGGTAAGAGAGAAAGGACTTGCCAGAACCTTATTACAGGTAAGGCCACATAAAAAAAATATTTGATTCTCATTACTGGCCGGGCCGATTTTGGATGCCAGGTGGATTTTTTTTATTTTTTATTAAAAAACAAAAAACTCCCAGGCCAACATCATCGTTTCCATGTGAATTTTTTTTTTAAATAAGAAAAGTTTATCTCTGACATCATTTCTGACTGTTTTTGCATAAACATATTGCCCAAAATCATGCCGACCAAATCCCACCAGGGAGTTGCCCCCACAATCAAACGTTCTTCCCATACTTGCAACCATGCTGTATCAATAATTCCATATGCTCTGCTGTACACAGACCATTGTCGATTTACTGAAAATGTGCTGAAAGTCTGTACTGATATCGAATCATACACAACTGTCACAGACTGCTTAGTCGGCTAGTGCCAGCATGCCGTGCCAAGGTAATAAAAAGTAAAAATCAAAAAAGGACCAGGCGACGGATTTTTCAGAAGTCAGTGATGAGAATCAAGTTATTAATTTTATGGAGCCAACATGAGGGTTACAATTGTAGATAGGAGGTAAGAGAGGGGCAATGTAGATTCTCCAAAACTTGTGAGGATTACGAATATGTCAAGTAGGTTAGTTAGTTAGGATAGTTAGATGAGGTTTTACAGCTCAGTTTCTAATCAAGTTGGGCCAGCCACAGCTTTTTTTCCAGTTGTGGCTCACTGGCCTATTTTCCCTACTCCATTGCTTATTCTGAGCACCAAGCACAATGGCAGTAGGATCCATTTTTAAAGTCTTTGGTATGACCCAGCCAGGATTCGAACTCCTGACCTTCCGGCTGCAAGTGGGATGCTCTAACCACTTGACCATGCAGTCAGTCCAAACAAACATGACAAGCAGGAGGTGATGAGGGGTGATGTAGATTTATTAAACACCCTGAACTTGTAGGATTCACTTTATTTTTTATACAATCCCTTTTTCTATGACTTATTTGTAAATGAGCAATTTCCTAAATTAACTCTGGTTCTGAATGCAAACTCTGAAGTAAATGGGAGGAACATGTACTTAATAACTGGGTGAACAGATTCAGAGGTGTTTTTTTTAACAGCAGTGAGTATACTGTAGAGCAATGATTTCAAAAATTTTTTATTTTACAAAAAAAAAGAAGTTCCCAGATTTCTAACGGTTCTATACTCTAGTAATTGTATTGTTATTTACCCACTAATATACATGGAATTCCTGTAAATGTGTTACAAAATAATTGTTTCAAACACTGCCTTGTGTTGCTCACTACAATTAGCAAATTCCCTAGCAAAAAAATTCTGCTTTTACCTTTCTTAAATTTTTTCCCAATCGTATTGTGAAGTCAGAAGTAGAAAATGTATACAGTACATATGAAAAGTGATCGAGGGGATGAACAAGACATTTAAAATAGAAATCACAGCAACAACCAGCCTAACTAAAAACATGGTTCAAACTTGGTCCACTTCAGAAACTGATGATAAAACAAGATTCCTGGTGAGCAAGCAAAAAGTAACGGAGTGAAGACATGTTTTCTTCACCATCTCTGTAAGAGACATACCACTGGTGATGTAGCTCATACTTCAACATGGAGGCCAGGAGTTAAGTGAAGATAAAACAGATCCATAAATATGTAAATCAAAAGGAAATAATGCAAGAAAGATTCTGTTCTGATGATGCCTATCTTATAAGTTGATAGAAACCTTTGCCATATTTGCAAAAAGTGTAGTATGCTTTTTGCCCACTTTATTAAGAATTAATACAGTAGCTGAATGTGACCTTAAAGAGGGAGTCTGACAACAAATTTCTCTCCATCCATAACATATTTCTATTATCCTTATCATCCTCCTCAGTTGGACCACACCTAACTGTTTCAAACAGATTTGTTTTTTTTTTTTTATTTGACAGAAGCACTTGCTTTATATATCAACAATCAAACATTCTACTCCTTACTGCAAAAGTGCTGTTTCAGGCAAACACTCTTTGACAACAAACAACACATGCTGAAAAAGTTCACTTAATTTTCAAAGTTAATGAGTTTCCTCGAAATGGACAGGCTTACAGTATAGTTAGTAAGATGAGATTAACATATCTTTTTGGTAAGGGGGAGGGGACTGAGCCACTTCTGCCCAAGGAAGACCTGTATAAACTGTGAAAGTTGCCTGAAGTTTTTTTTTTCCAATTACCAGCCTGATAAAGTAGGTTTGCCCAAATATCTGCAGGACTGTAGCCATTCTAGGCTTGTACATAGGTGGACTTGGTCACACTCTGATGAACTATATATTACAAAAGATATTTAAATATTTTTGTGTTTTATTAAATCCAAATCAAATTATGTTAATTTGAAATAGCTTTTGGTTACGGTACACATCCACTTCTGTACGTATCAAACTATACTCAAATCAAGAAAATGTCAGCAAATATTTATAGTGCTACAGTAGTTCTATTGTGGAAATGACCTCAAGCCAGGTCACCAAAAAATGTTCTATCTAATAGCAATTTTAAAGGCCAAGAACCCATTGAAGGTATACACTTACAATCTGTTAACAACAAGAAGAAATGGTCAATCATCTAATCCAATTTATGCACGCTCAGTTATATTTGCAAGGTGGTTAGTGCCCTGAACAACCAACTGCTTCCACAGGTAAAACCTAACAGCTAGGGGCAATATTAAAAATATCCAATTCCAATTTATGCAAGCTAAAAGTATCTTTTATCCAAGCTCGACATATAAAGTCAGCTTTGTTGAACAAAAGTCACACTCCCTGATCTGATAGTGTAATAATTTTTTTTAAAAAGTTTAACATGATAAAGACAAGTCACATATGTCGTAGTTTTCAAACCAGAATGCAAAAATGCACTGAGGTTTTGATGATGCATACTGTATACAGTATGTTTTATTCGCAATAATGCCATGTTATCCCATCTTTTTTTAGTCACTGGTAAAATGCTATCTTAAGGTGTTGGA
>WURT03147513.1:0-11060 GCA_009936505.3 Holothuria glaberrima
AAAAAAGGCAGTGGCCGGCTCGACTTGAACCAATTGGTTGGAAACTGGGCCGTTAAACCTCATCTAACTAACTAACTGTATGATTACTGCTGTTAAAAGTTCTTGAGGGAAGGGGAAATGGGCGGGAAATGTTGGGAGAGAGGGGTTTAAAGCTATCTGGCTATAAGGAAGGGAGATACAAGGGTGGGGGACTGGAGGGCTGGGGCTAGCAACATGACAAATCATACACATTTGTAATTTAAGTTCGAAATGCAATCTAGCTATCCAAGTGAACCTTTGCCTACAGTATCGCAAGTTTTGATACAACAAAGACTATCTTAAGTTTTGTATGCGAAAGAGATTATACTTATTTTTAAAGATTTGTGTCACGGACTTTTGAGTTCTTTTCTGTATTTTTTCCGGTCTATATTTTTCCGCTCTTCATTTCTTACTGTATTTTTAGTGATATTCTTTTCTATTTTTCCTTTGTATGCTGTGCAGTGTTTCGTATTCCAGTATCAATATGACCCTCAACAGAAGCTGATCGCTTCCATTTTTAGGTCCCGGCAACCGTAGCCGATAGGAGGAAAACCGGACGAATCACGGTACTCTGGGAAGTCATATTGAAAGTGACTAACTTTACATCATAGGCATTGGCATTAATCATTTTTAGTATTTAGGCTGGGTATAGGAAAAGGGATATTTTCCAGGAGGTGGCTCCCCTTCCAATTTGAATATTTTAGGTTATGTATGGCACTGTCATTGGCAAAGCTTTTAATTAATTATGTGCTTTGAAATTTACAATATTTAATATTTTTTGCTGCGGCATAATACCCCTTCAAGGCTGGTACCGAGGGTGGACAACCGATTCACTCCCCCTTTGTGGGCCACAGACCATAGGTCCATCCACTGGTGTATAATTTAGGGTGATAGGAACCAGTGCAAGAATGACACTTTCCAGGCCTTTTAAGTTGCATCTAAATATTCGCTTTAACATCTCAAATTGAAATCTCCACTTCCAAAAGAAACAAACAAGCAAGTTAGAAAATTTCGCTCGGTAAAATTTATTATCACCACCACCACTAACACCAATCCTCAAGGCACTATACATATAAATCGTTCACAATTTGGTAATTTCAAAGATCCATGTCAACCAGGAGCGTTACAAACATGCAGGCTTCCATTTCGCGGAGCAGGACTCTTCTTTACTTTACAGGCTCCGTTGCATTTATTGCTTTACACAGAGCGAAAGACACGGATGTATAAGGCCAGGGCTGGACACTGCAACCCCCATTTGGAAAGGAGCATGACCTTGAAACATGTACTGTTTTCTTGCAAAGCATGTTGTTCCGAAAAGGTTCGTATAGTCAAGTCACCCTATAACAGTAAAACAGTTTTGGCACAAGGTGACGACACATATTATTGCGCAATATACCATTTCAAAATTTGTAAGCTTCCGCACTTTGTATCTCAGCCCAGGAATGTCCTGTGAAGATGGGAGTTGCACTATTTGGATTCATTTTTTAAGGTTTGTACTATATATTTTTGAAATTTTGGACTTTAAGTACACTTTAATCTGATCTACTCTTACCTGCTACGTATCCCAGGCCTGTATGCAGGGGCAGGGGATTCGCACTAACCCCGGCAAGATCTGGAGTTCCGCTTCGGATACACGTAGTACTTAAGGAGTATATGATGAAACGTTTGGTATTTTATTATGCGCCACATGGCGTTCAAAAGCCATTGAAAAACTTTCTGTAAAAGTTTAACTATCTTCATAAGCATATTCATAATTAACACGCTGCTCGCTTTCACCGAAATGGGTCGTCCTGAGTAAAGGGCGTATTTCTTCGGCACTTGCCGGTCAAAGTCGGTGAGTAAAATGTTCCACATGTGGCAAAATCCAACCCCCCGCCGTCCCCACAAAAAGCTGCATACGAGCCTGTATCCCGCGAACAACAAAGTATTTAAAATATCCAGAGGTACACCGTTCGAGAGAACTACAGATACGCAAACAACGAACCTTTAACAGTATACGAGGCATCTTTCATAGGCGGACTGGCCGTTGGGGCGATGTTGCGATCGCCGCCTGGGCCGCTTGGATTAAGGGCCGCTTCCTGAAAGAAAGACTTTACCTATGGCCGGCGGCCGCCGTCAGTTAAGGTACGCTACCTTTTGTCGCTGTCGCCTGAAACACGCATCCGACCTGGCCTCTTTGGCTGACACACAGCCAGCACCTTTGACGTCAATACTAGCCAGTTTCGTTATCCTTCGTAAATAGTTTGTTTCACTTAGTGCGTATATATTTTTCATCGGATCTACTATCGCCTAGGCCGGGTGTCGCACTGACAGAGGCAAATCACCTACTCAAGCTGGCGTTACGGTACTAAAAGAGGGAAAATGTCTAGGTTACAGTTATACAGCATGTAACGACAGGCCAGGACATTTTGCTGGTCAATTTATGAAGAACGATGGGAACGATGTCAAACAGTCAGGTTTACTGACTTTTAGTCCATCGGGTAAACTTGCAAGACAAATGCTGCAGTTTCTGCAAGTTGCCTTTCCGAAAGAGGGCGCTCTGCATATTTCCTGTTCTGAAAACTGTTTAAGAAGTTTTTGACCTAGAGACATGGAAGTGCTACCTCGGAAGTTCACAGTTCTACCATTCTATCAGTGGCGTAGCCAGGGGGCGATTGGGGCCGTCGCCCCCCCCCCCACAATGAAAAAATGAGGGGAAAAACGAAAAATAAAAAAGAGAAAAAAGAGAAAAGAGAGAAAAAAGGGAGGAAGAAGAGGGAAGAGAGAGAGGGAGAGGGGGGCAATGTCGCATAAACGGCGACAAATGTCGCACAAAAAATCTCACAAGCAAATTCTACGCGGGTGTAAATTTTGACAGAACCAGCCTCACCAGAATAATTTTGCCAGTTTCCTGCTGCCAGACTATCATATTTGTCTGCTTTAATTGTGACAGGACTTCCTAATTCACAAGCCTTCGTTGTAACCTTCGAGCGCCACTTTCATCCGAAGATCATAATGTAAACTGACTCCGTGCATAACGTCCGTGGCACCGGCCGGGCTCCTCATTAGGGCAGAAATCCCTTCAAATATTGCACCATTTGCGACCTCAAACCCCTCCCACAGGACGGCGATCAGTCATCATTTCATTAGCCCCCTAAGATGAAACCCTGGCTACGCCCTAGCATTCTATGAAGTATTGTGACGCCACTCACCGCCCGAGGTGACAGCCCCTTTGTCAGCACTGGTTTTTCCATTAACCTTTTGGAGGAATTCGCCACAATTCTGATCTTGCGGCTATAAAACGAGTTTTAAACCGAGATTAGAGACAATGTATGACAAAATAGCACAACACTGTTATAAATGTTTTGAGTATACTCATACATCTGAATTGTCTTATTTGCGCCCAGTATTTTAGTCAAAGAAGAAAAATGATGCAAGGACCTGCAAGCGAGTGTTTCCTCCTGAGCGCTTGCACCAGTTACTGTGGCTATGTAGGAATGACCTCTATATGATGTAAAATTAGTGCCTCTTTCAACAGCTCCAGCCTCCAAGTGATGTCCTACAACAGAATTGTACACGTAAGATATCATGTTGTAATCTATGAACTCTCTACCTGCAAAAATTAAAATATTAAACAATCTTAGTATTTTTAAAGCTTCCCTAACAAATATTTGTCTACCCGCCTGAGAGATAAAAAGGGTTCCACTTTTCTGTTCTTCTGGTTCTTACTCATGTTTTTGTCTTAATGCTTTGAAGTTTGTATTTTGTGTTCGTTTAAGGGACCACAGTGGAAATAAGTCTGTCAGTCTGTAGACTGTAAGTCTAGTCAGCCTTTTCTGTATTATCCTCGCACTTCTGTAACAGTTCGTTTCCGATCTTTGTTCTTTTATAATGTACTGTCTTATCTGATTGCACTGTCTTTTCCATATTTTAGTACAAATTAATCAAATAAGAAACAAAAGAAAAATTGATGTGTAATTTTGAGGGTTGAGAAGCTCATTTAGGAGCAGTTAAGTTTTGTAGCTGACTTGGTAAACCCTCACAGGACTTTCTCACAAAAAGTCATACCACTTGTAAACTAAATGGTGTAATAGCCAGCAAACCTGGCCAAACATTCTCATCCTAACTGAGTGAGATGCCCGAGTTGATTTTCAAAGCTATGAGTATGTGAGCAAACCACTTCTGTCCAGCAGGGTAATGGTTTAATTGTTAACATCATGGGCGGCGATCCTAGGGGGGAGGGGGATATATTCGCCCCATGAAATTGGATGGGGATACTGTACACTGTATCCCCCCTCCCCATGAAATCAACCAGGCAGATCCATTTTTTTTAGGAAATACTTGTTGTCATAGTGTCACCTTGCAAAGCCTGGAAAGGGCCATTTCCGGTGATCTGAGGGGTATTTTTGACCAAAATTTTCTTTGTACGCTTCGCCCCAACTGATGGTTGCGCTCCGCTTAGATAGTGTCACTGACAATATATTCCCCCACTTTCAAAGACGGATCGCCGCCCATGGTTAACATAATTTGTTACAAATGACCTAAAACACTACCCTTCCCCCTTCTTATAGTTAATACTTTTCTTAGCTCTTTTTCTTATCAACTCACACCTGCTAAGAGAAGTGTGGTCACATCACTACTGAATTCTTCATGAAAAGGGTAAAATGAAGAAGTGAGTATAGTACCATAATGAACTCTACTATTAAACCTAGTTTAACATGCTTTGCAATGACAGATACATGGCAAGTTCTCCCTCACCCCTCCCCCACCACTGACTCCTCAAAAGCAAATGACAATGTTTCCAAATATTTACTTTTTTAAAACCTTTATCGAAGTGTAAAATACAGATCATTACCCTCACAAATTCCCCCATGCCACTTTGGTCATTGCATTTTTTTGTATCTCTGATTCTGACTGGCCACTATGTCCCCCCCCTTTAAGAATCCTGGGCATGCCAACGCTGTGTGCACACTTCATACACAAAAATGACAGACAGTAAGCTGTTGCAAATTGTCAAGATTATTTTATTAAAAAAGACTGAACCAAATATAGACATCTACACATCCAGTACAATAAAACTGTGTAACCAAGGTAACCCAAAATGAACTAAATGGACAATACAGAGTTTAAGTTAAACAAAGATAAACATTAAAAATCTTTTTAACATAAAATCTGGACTTGAGCCTCAGTGAATTACAAGATGGTCTGTTTAAACATTGCTACGTGAAAAACAAATTTCAGACAAAAGGTGATGTCAAAATAGAGTACTAGTATATCTAAAGCAATTTCATTGTCAACATGAATTCTTTTTAAATATTTCTGTTTTATACCACGCTCATAATCTTATTACAGTAAGACATAGATGAATACATTTCCTGTACCTATCTAAGTGTTAATCCAAAGATGAGATGAACCTGTATTCAGAACCCTAGGACTGGGATATCTGTTAGTTCTAATCTCATCTCTGAGGGAGATGATTCATATAAAATTAATCTGGTGGGTACCCTGCTGGGTTCCAAGACACAACCTCTACTAGAATACCAGGGTGGAACTAAAATAGTCCAAAAAGTAAATAAAATTAAGGGTGGGGCCTGCATTGTATCACCTAATATTGTGATGACTTGGTAATTTCAATATTATCAACCTTGGGACACACCAGATATGGTATGTGTGTACACAAATTTTGTTGTATGAAAATCTTGCAGAAAGTAAATAAAAAATTTTTCTCCACCTGAGGAAAATGGGTTGCATCAACAAAGGCTTTTAAATATCTTGGTGGGTCACACAAAATAAAGAAACATGCCTGGCCACACTCTAATACTTCGTTCAACCAGCTGTGATGGCAGGTGGGTGGTATTATAGGGTTGTTGAACTTGTCACAAAATTTTAAAAGAACATTCCCAATGTATGTACCATACCAAACTGTACAACTCTAGGATAAACTTCAAAACAAGAACAAATATCAAGAATAGGGAAAGGTTTGCCTTCATGTTGCAAAGATGAATGAGTTACATGCTAAAAACCAATTTGCAATGTAAAATTCAAGGGATTTGATGCTTTTTATAAAAATACAAAAATTTCAGTTCAATGCTTAAAGTTTCTAAAATCATTTCTTTCATTACAAGGATTCACATTACAAAATGTAATTAAAATGCATTCATTTTTCAAAGTCTGACTCATTTAAAATTGACTTATTTAAAATTCAACTAAAAGGGTCATAAAATGGATAAAATGATAATAACAAGATATGTTTTGGATTTTTTAAACAATACCTTACTGTGTTGTGGACATTTAAAAAAAAGTATCATGATATTATCAATCTCACTACCAACATTTGACAAGCAGGGGTTATGGATGAAAGGTTATAAAATTACAAGATGCCAGTATTTGACATTTTGACAATCATTTTGGTAACTATCAAAACATAAATTCCCCTTACCCTTTCCCACAAGAAGCTCTGGGCTGGGAGTATCCAGGAGTAATTCCCATGGCATCAATCTGCGATTTAATATGCCCTGCCCGTGATCCCCACCTCACCCACTACACCCCCATTTTGGCCAGCTATCACAATTTCAAGATATGACCCTCATGATAGCACCATGAAAAACCCCTCCAGCCATATGCAACACCCCTTAAAATCAGAGCACCTAGTTAAGCCCTTCTTCATGTATTTAAAAATTCAAATGCATTACAAAATTCTGTCTGGTCATCTTCTTTGTCAGTTACTAAAATTTGATATCACCCATTACAGTCTATGATACTGCATGTGGCAGGGGTGCACTATTTCTTTTCATTGCACAGCATCCAAAAAACACTCTTTTGATAAAGGTATTTTAAGTCTAAAAATTAAACGCATACATGTTGCAAAGGTTGAAAGACTAATCATTAGCCCAACTCACATCTCCACTTTACACTTCTGTGGTGAGATATAAAATTTTGAAATTTATTCACTCCTTCCAATAGTAGATGATGCAAGATTTTGCTTTACTTTGTGATAGCTTATACATCAAAAATGAAGTAAGCTATGAAGATGGAGTGGTTGGGCCAATGTGTTACACTTCTCAACTTTGATTTTACTCATTTTAATGTCTTTATTTCCTGAAAGCTATGTGAAAGTAGAAAGATAAGGTGGGTGATTGCAAAATACCATGACTAAAAACACACACACATACATACAGACAAACACGCACAAACATACAAATGACTTGAAAAATTGACTTGATATGTCATAAAAATAAGCTTTGTCCTATACATGGACTTCTGAATACATTTGTTGGCTGTTTAAGTTTATTGCTGAATAAGTTGAAAATGTCTATTTCGAAGATGATTAAGTAATGCTCCACAAATAAGAGGAAGATAGGGGGAGGGAGAATGGGAGCGGGTAGGGGCATGGCTGCTCTGAACAGTATGCATGGACTGGTTTAATATGAAGTATTACATCCATGTGGCTATACTTTAGCAGGGCTTAATCTTCTATCACTGTGTGATGCCCCTTCAGTGAAGAAGCAACTGGACGAGAGGGGAAAGAGACACATGCCTCCTTTAAAAGCTTTGTGCCTCCACTGGAAATTCCAGGGTGACAAATGTAACCCTTCTCTACTGAAATTATAAATGGTTATCTAGACTAGAACATAAAATTTTCAAACTTCATCTCCACATTTGCAATGAGAAAAATGACAGATGCAAATCTTTTTGGGCAAGTTTACATTCCATATACCCTCCAACCCCCATACCCCACCCCAATGGTATTCCGCACTTCACCCTTGAACCACTTCCTGCTGAGGTAAGGCTTGCCTCCTAGCAATGATTCATACTGATGTCTTTGTAAACACTCCACACATCCACCATGAAAGGCACAAAAGCCAGGATATTTTGTAAAATACAGGGAAATTATGTAAAAACAATGGATAGATGTTTTGCACCAGCTGGTGCTCATATAGTGAGAGTCATCACAGCAGTCATTTTCACTTTACCAAGATATATAATGGAACTTTCAAAACAAAAATTTTGACACACCCAAGCTACTTTTTAGCACAGGCTCAGCCCTCACTGTTGTTCTGTATTGAGCAGCCATGACATTCCTGAAGGTAAAGCAAGACTAGCTAAAAGTATTATTGTGAATCAGTCTCTTTGACATATATATGTGATGTTGCTGTGCTATTACAACTATGGCAGTGAATTGGCCAATAACTCAAAGCCTGGAAACTGGCAAAAGATGGTGGCCCACCTACCAGTTTGTATACCGTCAATTTTTCATGAGTGACTCTGCTCAACATGGGAGGGGGATTTAAGGACAGCACTCCCAACTTTCAACAGCCTGACAATGCCCCACCCCCACCCGACATTTTTTCTGTAACTCTAGGCTAAATTGCAGAACCCCATGATCCAACCATACAAGTGTTTTTCTGAGTATAGCCCCTACACCTAATGCCTAAGCAGGATCTGCTTCATTCAACTCTTACGTCTTACCCCTAGTCTCCTCCAGTCTATTACACATTAGTACATTGCTTTAAAACGCTGTGAAAGATATTTTATTATCAAGAAAAAAAGAAAAGTTGCACTAAAGGTATACTGCTTGAGGTTAATGGAAGTTAAAAAATGAATACATAGACAAATTAGTTGTGGACAGAGTAATATGACGTAAAAGAGAATTGATTCCTCTAAGTACCAAAGACTCCATCTTGGAATGAAGACATGACCTCTATTTGGTGAAAACCTCTTTAAGATACTCCACACACTATGTGAATACACTCTCATTATAGTAGTTTGACACTCATTTGAAATATTTACAGACCCTTCTAAAAGATGTACAATTAAAATGCACACAAGATGAATTATCATTAGTTTTATACAAAATATAAAATGTTGCTGAGGAGATTTTTAAAATGTCCCTTCAGAGCACCCATAGAATGAGACAATAACATTATTTTTACTAAGAGGAAAAGAAGGAAACAAGAAGGCTGGACGAAATATTAGAGAGCATTTAAAATATTTAGGAAATGAGCTTTGCAGCATCTTCTTGGTTCTGCCATTATATCTCTCTTTATTCCTTTCCTTCATGGTTAATGACATTTCGTTCACTGTTTATTTTCAAACTGCATATTTGGCTCATAAATGAATAGCTGATTTGAGTATTTACTTCTTCTGAGTAGGAGAACATTAGAACATATATCAACCAATGAGTATAATGTCAGAAAATTCTGGCTGGTATTCTTAATTCTTTAAGGAGTCCACTATGCAGCTGTTTTCAAATACCTTTAATTTTGACGGTGAAACCACTCTTTTACAATTCTCTATAAATTTGAACAAGGTGGCTAGATGTTGGCAGATGCAGAACCCATTTTACCTGGCCTTGCTTTGCAAATGACTTTGTTACACTTCATATTCAAAGTACAGAAGGCATACATTAAACAAATTCCAAAATTTTAAGGGAAAATCTATTTTTAATATCTGTCCTACCAAATGTACCATTTCTTGCACAGTGGGCAAACACTTAATGAGAAATGTTTGTGAGGCAGTCACGACTCAGTTACAGAATTGCATGGCAGAAAGTTACCTACCTTCATCTTTCTGATACATACCATATTCTCTCTCCCCATCTATTTCCCTGACATACCTCACTAATATTTTACCTCTTTTTTGCTTTAAACATTAACTTCTTTCCTCCTGCTAAATTTTCCGTCCAGCAATTTTTACGACAGTATTCCGTCCCCCAGATTCCCCAAACCACTAGGGCAGGAGTAATTCTTTGCCATCTGATCCTTCTCTCCAAACCAGCTAGAGTAGTCACCTCTTCTTACATCCAAGGAAAGATCAGAACCTTTCCGTTTTACTCACTTCATCGTTTCTCTAATCTGGACCTCCAGACCTTTCCAACTGCTTGGCTGGGGGCTTTCCCTCAATCCGCTACTTATTCCATTAAAAGTAATATTCCCTCTTCTTCTCTAATCTATGCCTTGGGTCTGAGAGCATGAGGGCCATGTCTGGGTCTTGTGCAAATTCTGAACCTCTAGCTTCATTGGTTATGTAATCCCCTGAGAAATACAAGCAGAGAGAAACAAGACATGCTAAATGATTTGTCTTTATATTATTATTAATATACATGGAATGAGGTATAAAGATGGTCAATACCTCCTGCTCTCAGCAACCAATGATTTTCCAAAATCTTAAGATTTTGACACTTTCTGAAGGTGGCCGGCCCTAGGGCATGGCCTCCTAATTCAACAGTCCTCAGACTGTGAGCAACATGTGTTGGATTCACCCTTGGGAATGTGATTTTCTTTGATGGAACCTTAAACTCTAACTTGTGCAAACACAGTTACTATACATTGACCATACATTAAAACTGATAAACAGATGTAACATTCAACCCTTTATCGTATATTGTTGTGTAGTAATACCGCATCCTCCCACCACATTAAAGAAACTCGTTGACCTGGTGGTGAGTAAAGATGCATCCTCTGAGGCTTGTACATACTCCACATAGCTGAAATGATCTTACACCTCCTCCCCCACCCCCCCCCCCACCACGACCAAATGGCAACTAGCTGAACTTTATATCATGCTTTCATTGTTTCTGGACTGGTCACTACACAGTGCCCTAAATATCCTAATGCCTTTATGGAGTGTGAATTAGCAACACATGTGATTAAAGGGAAATATTGCGTTTGTGAGGCTTTTCATTTAACCTATCCGTTTTTACATACGATCAGATCCTGTTCGATGAAAGAGAGGTAACTGGGAAAAAAATTCTACCCAGTGAGCACTAATTAACCTTTCTGTAACAACTGACAAATTTGTTCACCCAAACAATTATGCATGCAAAACCACAACTTCGTCACCCTTGATTTGAAATCCACCAATCAAATCCTTTTTATTACGCTACATCAGACAATAGCAGACACCTTCCACAGCATGTACAAAATGTTCGCAAATAACGAACTACTGAGAATTATCACTACACTGTCTGAACTGAACTACAGTTAGTATCCTAAGGGGGTTCTTACCACCTCCCTGGTATACTACAATAACACTCACAAAGTTACAGTTACTGTAATTTGAAT
>WURT03147546.1:0-11059 GCA_009936505.3 Holothuria glaberrima
CCACCAAAAACAATAGGGTTCTTCCTCTCAACATGACAAATCTATATACCAAATATGAAAAGTGTTGGTCATTGCTAACTTGAGATATCGTGTTTACAATCTAGGCGTCACATACACACACACACGCACACGCACACGCACCCACACACACACACACACACGACATCACCATCGCATAGATTCCTTGCCTGCCTACGGCAAGGAATCAAAAATGATTAACTTCTTTTCAGGTACCGCCACTTGATCACTTGACGGGTCTCTTTGTTCCTATTGGTTTGTCTCTGTTGACTACACCATTTTTAAATAACTATCTCCACCTTTTTTCCAAGTACTCCCGAGACAAAGGTCATTTGTTTACACATGCTTTGAAGTGAGGTTTGTTTCTGCCAATGACCAAACATTTAACAGGATTTTTAGTTAAACTACTGGCAATAAACATTTAAAAAAAGTCCTTTAATTGTGCCCCATGATTTTAATACATCATCTGCAGGAAATATTGTCCAAGCACAGATATCTCTCAGTTTTTACCAAATTTCACACATTAAGAACCATATTCCAAAAGTTAGTTGTAAAGGAATTCTTTGCCAACTTAAAATGAAATGATACTTAGTGTGACAAATAGCGACAAAAGGTTAACATTTCACATTTTTGCACGACGGCATGCAACAAGAGTTAACGAGTTCAATGTAACTGGTGTGTCTTCTCATTGTCATTTTGACAATGCCTCACCACTGATCCTAGTTGATCCAGGTATTGAGATAAGAATTTTGTGAAGAAAAGCAAGATTACTGTCAGAAACAAACATTGCTTCAAACAGTCTATAGAACATTGGATCTACTTCCTAACACCTCCCTGAGTTTAAATATCACTGCAGGTGTTCAGTCTTATGCTGTGATGTACTGTACATACATTTTTCAAATAAAAACTTTTCACAATTGATTAAACCCATTTTTAAATCCAAGTTTTAGTATACTTTAGACCCATCACACGGTAAGCCTAGGGCATAGGGCAAATTGAGGAATCCTCTGTAAAAAACAACCAGTATTTATGGATCCGTAGCTTAAAACATAAAATGCAAAAATATGTATAACGTAGGACCAGTCCAGTCACCCAGGCTAACAGAAGAATCAAGCTTCAGTCGAAAATCTTTTCACCCTGAAAGAGACACTACCTACCATTGAACATTCACTGTAGGAACTAAGTGTGCTCTGGATGAGAGGAGATATATTTTTAAAATTGTCACATAACTAACGTGTATTGACCTCTAAGACTATTGACCCTTTATAAATGCTCTTAAACTTTGACTTCATAGTACAGTAGTCAAAAGTAGCCCTACACCCAAACAGCCATTTTGTCCAAGTTTCACCAACATCTATTAATGATTGAACAATTGAGAGCACTATCAGTATTGACAATTTTGGACAGACTGGATGTATGAATGGACAGAATGAGTCTAACGGAAGAAAGGACTGACAGACACATTGATTATAATGGCTTAAAAGTAAGCCTTATAAATATTCCTTTGTGAGTTGGAAGAGTAATATAGATACAAGAATCAAGACCCCATAGCTGACTAAGGGCATGTCCTCTCTTTCTATTTGCCCTGCTAATAGCTACAAACAACTTTCTTCCATGCAGCCTTAGCAGCCCTGGAAATAGTAAATAGAAAGCAACGACTCTTAGCGATTTCTTGCCATGTGGATATAATTGTGGTTCCAAGTTAACACAGTTTCATTGTGAACCTAATGTGCTCAAATTTAGATATCAAAAGTTTTTTAAGTTTCATGGGCAAAACTCAAACATTGATAGCAAAACATCCAGTTGTGCATCAGTTTCTTAGCTTTAACTTTTGGGCATTACATGCCACATATAAGATCTAAACCTGTTGCACACTTGACAAATCATGTTTAAGAGGTTACGTGGATTGACCTCTGGCGATTTCAAATAACCTATGACCAACACCGTTAACAGCACCATTAACAAACAGATAATGTCACTCAAAATAAAGTATCCACATGCCAACGCTTGAAAAACACGGGGGTGGAGAGCAGATCCGCCCCCGAAATGCTAAAAATCACCCCCAAAATTGATGTGACTGGGGAGAAAAAAAATGAAAAGTTGAGCTAATCATAAATTCCCCCCCCCCCCAAAAAAAACCGGCAGGCTACATGGAGATCTAGCGATCATTTCACCAACTTCTTTATAATTCACCCAAATTTTTCAATGTTCGAAACCAAGTACAGGGCCTAAATGTACGCAAACACTAATACATAATGTAAGGCCATTTCCGTGTTCTGTACAGAAGTTCAAGTGAAACGGACGATGAAAGTACAGTAAAGTCACAGCATGTGTATAGGCCACACACCTGCTCTGTACAAAAGTTGATGTACATCATATTAAGAACATTTGTCAACGTATGGGAAATTACAGTATTTTTTTATCGCTGCTTGTACTGCTTAATTTCCAGTTGTTATATCATAGTTTGCGGAAGTTACGGCAGGTGCTTCAATGTAAAACCTGCATTTTAATTTGTGAGAAAGCAAAGTGCACCTTGTATTTTATGATTTATGCAATAACGATGTCTAAAACACGACCCCGATTAGTTGTGCAAGAAAGACGCACAGTGAACCCAAACTCATATTACCTCCCATTTATTTGCACACAGCTACAATACAGCATGAATCGAACAGATATTTATGTATGGATGCATGGTGCAAGCATCCATTACGTGCTCTGTATGAAACCCTCAAAACAACATGTGTAAGCCTACACACTCTGTTTATGTATAGATAAAGCACGGCAGGATCATGGATGGTGTGAAATGGCCAAGTGCATACATTGAAATATTACTGACTTCCGGGCATTTTTGTTTTACCGTATGTCTGTGAGCGACTTCGGCTAAGATAACGGCATATACTGAGAAAGTGAATATAGCTCAATTATTGAGACATTTATCTTTGCACCAAAAATAATGGAGTAGCCTACTATGGTAGAACTCGAAAATCTGAAAGTAGCACCCGAAATCACATATATGGGGCGATTTTTTTTGAAGTAGCACCCGAAATTGGAAAAGTAGTTCAAGCCCTGCCACATGCTGAGTATGACATGCTTTCCTCTTTCAAATATCATTTTTACTGTACAAGGTATCCACAGTTTGACCACTACTAGCTTCAATGCGACTTTCACCAAAGATAATAGGATGCATTTAATATGATGTGCCTACATACCAAGTATGGTATCAACTTTATACCATGCATGATAGCCTCGTACAAAGGTTTCCTTCCTTGAGATTGCCATATTAACAATGATTTCACAGTTTGACCACTAGTAGTCACCTCAAATGGCATTGATTTCCACAAAAACTGACAAAGATCATCTACTTTAGGTGGGGCACCCACATGCTACATACAGTATGACATTAATACAAGTTTCCCTTCTTAAGACATCTGTTTAAAAGATTCTTTCAGTTTGACATCCAGTGACCTCAAATTACCTTTAACTCCCACTATAACACAACAGAGATCATATCCTAAATATAGGACATCCACATGCCAAAATGAGGTTCCTCACTATTATATACTATCTTGAGAAATTGTGTTTTAAGAGCAGTTTTAAAGATAATTATTTACTTATGGTGGTCCTAAATGACCTTTGACCTCCACAAAATAAAAAGGCTTCTTCACCTTTAATATGGAGTACTGACATGCTAGAGTATGAGATTCATAACAGTTTCCATTCTTGAGATATCATGTTTACAGTTTTTGATTTGACCTCTCATGATCCCAAATGACCATTGACCTCCACTAAAAGAAAAGGGACCATCTACTGAATTTGGGCTATTCACATGCCAAGAATGAGTTCCCTAAGAGTTACAATTTCGAAATTTCATGCTTAAAGATTTCAAGATGTTGACCTATTGACCTCTTGTGACCAGTTATGACCTTTGCCCTCCAGCAAAAATAATGGTGATGCATCTACCAAATGTGGGCCATCCACAAGCTAAGTATGAGATCCCAAAATGTTTCCTTTCTTGAGATATCATGTTTACAAAAGTTTTAACCTTGTGACCTCTTGTGACCCCAATGACCTTTGACCTTCACTAAACAATAGAGATCATCCATTCAACATGGGTCATTAACATGCCAAGTATGAGATCCCTCACTGTTACCCTTTTTAAATATAGTGTTTACAATGTTCTTACCTTTTGACCTCTAATGAACCCAAATTTATAACCTTTGATCTCCACCAAAAAGAATAGAGATCATCTATTCAACATGGGACACTCACATACCACATATGAGATCCATGGAAGTTACACAGTTTCTTGAGACAACATGTTTCCAAGGTGTTGACCTTCTGACTTCTTGTAACTCCAAATGAGCTTTGACCTCCACCAAAAGAATAGGGCTCATCTACTCAATATGGGTCATCTAAATGGTACATATGTGATCCCCCACTGTTGCCCTTCTCAAGATATCTCAAGATATCTTGTTTACAGGGTATTGACCTCTCAACACCCCAAATGACCTTTGATCTCCACCAAACCAATAAATATTATCTAACTTTGACTCAGTATGGGTCATCCAAACAGTAAGTACAGTATGTGTCCCTCTCTGAAACCCTTCCTGAGATTGTCTTTACAAGGTTTTGACCTATTGACCATTTGTGACCCAAAATGACCTTTGACCTATGCCAAAAAAGATATGAATCATCAACTTAATATGGGCCATCCACATGGTACATGTATATGATATCCCTCGGTGCTACCCTTCTTCTGATATCTATAATATCTATAATATCTGTAGTATGTTTTCACCTTTTGGCCACTTGTGACCCCAAATGACCTTTGATCCCACCATAAAAAAAGGGATTATTTTCTTAATATGGGTTATTTACATGATAAGTATGATATTCCTCATTGTTACCCTTCTTGAGATACCATATTTATAAGACTGACCTTTTGACCTCTCATAATCCCAAATGACCTTTGACCTCTACCAAACAGTACGGATTGCCTACTCAATATGTGAAATATATATAGTATGTATGAGTCTACATCATGAAGAAATGTTTCTCCTGGAGTGGCTACGCTGGCTCAACCGGCTGTTTACATCATAAAAACATCCTTCTGGTCGAGTACACACTAACATATTACAAGGTTGACAAATTTCGCGAAAAAAATTAAGTCCAAAGCTTTTCCCTGATGTGGCTATGTTGGCTATGCCGGCTACACCAGCTACGTTTTGAAAAACGTGTGCCAGCATACACAGCTACACCATGGACTTATTTCATGGTGGGATATTCTATAATTGCACCTCGGCTAAGCCTAGGAATTGATTTGTATGTGATTGCGAAGGTGCAGACGGCAAGAGTGGTAGGATGATGCTGGGGTTTACTTCCCCCAGTCCAAAATGTGAGAGGATGAAGTATTCTTCTGTCCCCACTCTCTACTCTGTGAAACTTATAAAACCCTCTAATTTAAATATCCAACTTAACATGTAAATTTAATATGCTCTTCAAAAACCCACAAAATTCAGCATAAAGTTGCATCAAAGCTTTCCCAAATGGTGGGCGTTATTGGCACGGACTCCGTGCCCACAAGATTTTCATTCGCCCTATTTGCACAGATTCTGTACCCGCAAGATTTTCATTTATCTTATGCATACAGATTCCGTGCTCGCAAGACTTTCATTTATCTTATAAGAACGGACTACGTGCCCACAAGATTTTCATTCATCTGCAAGATTTTCTCTTTGCCAATAAGTCCAAAACAAAAGATCTGAACAACGACTGCTGTACTTCACTTGCATATTTTTCATGTAGTATGAAGGTGGCACTGGCAGCTTTGTATTTTTTGGGGGGGAGTTGGATCTTGGGAGTGGGGCGCTTATAATTTCCTTTTCTTACTGGTATGGCAACCTTTTTAAAATGTATAATTTACCAAATAGCACAGACGAATATAATCAAAATAAAAAAAGTGGCGCTGCTACGTGGGGACAGGACTGGGGCATATGCCCCCTCAGATTCTTTCCTTTCCCACACAGCTACCACCAATTTCCCTCACCCTTCCTAATAAGATCTCAGGATAGTCCTGAGCAGGCCCATAACCAGGAGGGGGGATCATGGGGACCAAACCCCCTGCTCCTTGGCTTGGCCCCATAGGCTCTGCAGGCATGCATAGCCAGGCCCCTGTGCAATAGCATACTTTCAAATTTTTATATTTTCCTCAACAGATAAATTAAGTGACAAAAGTTTGATTATGATTGTTTCATAGGCTCAATAATGTGGTTTGTGGGTCACAAGTAAATCCAGCATGTGAAAATTAAGCTCATGGTTTGAGCGCTCTCAGAAAGTATGGAACCTGCAGAAAATCAGAAATTTGAACTACTAAACTACTCCCCCAAACTCAGATAATGTCAGTAATAGCTCTCTAAGTCCATATCCTAGCTGTTATTTATATATATATGTATATATATATATATATATATATATATATTTCAATGACTTGGTGAGATATTCTGTGAAAATTAATGATTTGATTTTCCATTTAACCAAAACTTATCCAAAGGCATAGGAGGCAGTCCCCAACCCAAAAATTCTGTGAAAATTCGGGCAATATGCTGAGAATTTTTTGTGCACCTACTGAAAGAAAAAATAAATTGCAATGATGTAACTAAAGGAAACCAATAGTTTTTAAAAAAAACTTCCTTGGTAGCTAAAATAAAGTTCTGATTTGAATCGTACCAGTACCTATATATTCGATAATTCACCATTGTTTTTGAATGGTTTAACTTATATTATTATTATCAGTGGCACATTTAAGGCCATTGGGCCATGCTCCCCCCCCCCCTCACTGATGCAGATTTTTAATACCCAAAATACATAAATATTTTAACACAAATTTTTACTTCAAAGGTAGCAAATTTGGCACCAGATGGCATGTAAGGACTAATTTTTCAAAAATTTACAAAGGAGGGAGATACCCCTCCCCTTAGATTCCTCCCCAGGATGGTGCTCCAAAACAACCCTTCTCCTGGCTATCACCCACAGAAAAAACAGCTTCCCATGCATTTGTAACAAACACTAAAAAAAAACTCATAAAGCAATTTAGAATAAAAAATTTTTACTCTCAAAAATATAAAATGTTCTCACTTGTAAAATTTCTAAAACATGAGACATCAAAATTTGGAGTGTTCAAATGCAACTTAAAATACCTAGAAAGTGCCATTTCCTGTAATCTGGGAAGCATTTTTGTCAAAACTCATGGTTGCGCTCCCCTTAGAAAGTGTGGGGGTCTATCCCCCCATAAATACAGTTCTGGTCCTGGATACGTCCCTGCGGTAGGCTATCATAACATGTACCTTTATTTCATTGTTAGCTACTTAATAGTTTTCGAATTTCTTCTTTTGTATTCATTTTATATTTTTCTGCAGGAAATTTGGAAAAAAAAAATCGGTACTAATTTAGAATCAGTGATCCGAAGTCATGAAGTATTACCACTTAAACTTACAACACAAATTTCAGTGACAAGTTCCAAAAGAGCTAAGATATGGAAGCGTAACAAGTTGAGGAAGGCAGGTGTAGAAAGAAAGATGGTCAGTGGCATTCGAACGTGGTACACTGCAAGAATACAAATGCGATAGGCTACAATGTAGATGTCAGTATTGCAAGTCTTTGCCTTAATGGATTGCGTTGCAAGCCAAGCTACCGATTAACTGATTTTAAATATTATAAGTACATAGTAATTGCTTACACACGTTTATACCTATATTATATCTCTTATGGGTACCACGTATATAGCCCTATCTGTATGAGTACCACGTATAAAACCCTACCCCTATCTGTATGCCTACCACATGTGTAACCCTATCCCTATCGCTATGTGTCACTCAGAGGATACTAAATTTGAGCCAAAAAATCTCCGAATTGCCTCCAAGAATCCGCAAACTCGTTTATCTCTATCTCAGCAAACAGTGGGTTACTGACATATAATAGTTAGATAGTCGCATTTCACAAAGACTACGATCAGTTCATTGTACACGGCCCAGAATCTTTCGACTCTCTGATTGGACGATAATATCCGTGCCAAGATTTTCTGGTAGCTATCTTAACTCTTATTGATACAGAGTCCGTACTAATAACTTCATTCCCAAGTATCCAATAGGGGCCTTCCTATACTCAAAAGGAGAGGATTTACAAACATATTTGAACTCGTCAATTCGGCGGGGGCACGACGTATGGCTACCGTTTTCTAAGCAGTTTGAATTATAGGCCTACGCCTACATGATACATCATCATAAGCTGTTTGGTCACAGTCACACATCGTTTCGTACATCTGGTATTTACGATGAAGCTTATGCCAACCTTGCCGCTACTCACTTTATTTTTAGATTTTTAATGGGATCTTTTGAACGATAGTAACCAGTCCCAAAATCGGCAGGTTTATCACCAGTCATGTTGCTCACGACATTTTCCCTTCAGAGTTTTCATAACAGGACGCAAATCTTGGCGGTAACATTACTACTAGACTACTGGTTCAAAATTCTGGAATGTGACGATTAATACCAAAACCTAGCTGAAGTTAGCAGAAAATTATGTTAGTCGAAAATTCTATTGAAGTTAGCCCCAAATCTCAGGCGAATATTTTTGGAATCAACGTTTGGTATGTGATTTAGCGCCCTCACTTTAGGTAAGGTTAGTTAGAAGAGGTTTTACGGCCCAGTTTCTAATCAATTGGTTTAAGTCGAGCCGGTTACGGCCTTTTTTCCAGTTGTGGCTCACTAGCTTGTTTTCCCATTGTTTTACTCCATTGCTTGTGCTCAGCACCAAGCACATTGGCAGTAGGTTCCATTTTTAAAGTCGTCGGTATAACCCGGCCAGGATTCGAACCATAGACCTTCCGGCTGCAAGTCGGATGCTAACCACTTGGTCATGCAGTCGGTAGGATATGGGCTAGCACTGTGGAGCTCTGTGGCTCACACTAATGAATGAAATGGGAACCAATCCAGTTGTCCCTAGCAAAGACTCCACCAGGAAGGCTCCCTGGTCCCCGCTGACAAAATCGTCCCTCATTTTTTTTTCTTTTTTTATACAATGGCAAATGAAAAGGGGCTCCTACGCACATGCATCATTATGTAGTATGCAGGGGCGGCGCTACAGGGGCAGGGGGACTGCCCCTATAATTTGCAAGAAAAGGGGGAAAAGAGAAGGACAAGAAGAGGGAAAAAGAAAAAAGGAGAAAACGAAAGAGAAAGAAAAGAAAGAAGAGAAGAGGAGGGGTGGGGTAGGCCTATATCTGATTCATGTAATTAATCCAGAGCATCCAGGAGGCCCTATTCCGGTGTTTGCGGCCTTAAGGTACCCTTTTATAATGTTCGGAAGCAAGGAAAATTTTTCGTAATATTTCAAGAATGTTTCTGTTGACTCAACGCACATATTTTTGAGTAAAATCTTTCCCCGAATAGAAGGCAGTAAAGTATCCACAAGGGGGCTTCAGGAGGTTTGTAGACAACACAACCTTCTCTTAGACAAAGGCTTCTCTCCTCTTTCACCCAACCAAAAACTAGAATCCACCAAATTATGAACATCTTCCAGTCATGTATGATCAGTTCCAAAAATATCCCAAAGACAGCACCATTTTGCATCTAAGCAATCTTAAAGTAACAAAAATTTCTCAAAGGGGAGGGGCACCCCCTTAGATCCCTTCCCCCAGGACAGCGATCACTCACCCCATGCTTTTCCCCCAGGCGCGTAGCTAGGATTTTGTCATGGGGGGTGGTCTATATTGCCTGTGACAATACCAGGCCCGTAGCCACGCGCGGCAGGACTATCTAAGCGGAGCGCCACCATCGGTTCGTGCGGAGCGTACAAGATCTTTGGCTTTACAAACCCCTCAGATCATTGGCCGGAAACGACACTTCCCGAGTGTTTTAAGCTGCACGTACCCAGCCTTGAAATATGGATCTCATGTCTGCAATCTCTCATTTAATGCAAAAAAAAAAGAAATCAATTAATGAAAAATGTTAATATATGTTTCTAAGCGGAGCGCCACCATCGGTTGGCCTGGAGCGTACAAGAAAATTTGTGGCTTTACAAACCCCCAGGTGGCCGGTTTTGGAAGGTTTATTACCTTGTATCAATGTTTTCTTTATTCCCTCGAGAGTTAGTGAATTGAAAGGGAGTAGGGAAAATCGTGTCAGCATATTTTTTCCAAGACATTGGTGTTTTTTGTCATTATTTTTTTTTCAAGCTTGGGCCATGGGGGGTTTCAACCCCAGAGCCCCCCCTTGGCTACTCACCTGTTTGCCCCCATCATAATGCCCTGGAGCCCACCCTGGTAGTATGTACTGTAGCCAGGATAATCAATTGGGGGCATATCGATGTTGGAGTTTCACATGGCCTGGGGGAGGGGTCTAATTAGGGGAAGGAGTGTGCAGGCGCGGCAGAACGAAAAAACATTGGGGACTGGATGATGTTGACCTGTCAACTTTTCTCACGGTGTCAGGGAACAAAACTAGTAGAGGCCAGTTTAAGCTTCAGAAACATCAATTGAACTTGATATTATGAAGTTTTTCTTCAGTCAAAGGATTGTAACAGAATGGAAGTCTGACACACAAGTAATTCTAGGGTTCGAGGCCGTTGTAAGAAGCTAGTGAAGTCAATTTCGCAAGGCTAGACATTAGGAAGATAAGTTTCTCTCATAGAGTTGTCAATGAGTGGAGCAGTCTGCCTGAGTGGGTTGTAAACTCCACATCACTGCCTGCTTTAAGGTTAACATTGACAGGTTTTTCCATGATGACTGTGGTATCTAATGATTACTGGGCTCGTTAGGTATTGGCAATTGGGGGTTTTGACTACAGAGCATCTTATGGGGCCTTGGCCCTCCTTTGCCCTTCAGTGTAACCTGGTATATTATGTTATGTTATGTTATGTTATGTAGCTCCAGTGGGTGGAGTTGGCTTGGTGGTTGAGTGTACTGCCTTGCACACTAGAGGTCCCCAGATCAAATCCCGGTGGATCTACTTGGAAATTTTCTGGGGACCAAAATTTACTTGTTCAG
>WURT03147557.1:0-11059 GCA_009936505.3 Holothuria glaberrima
TGTTTTACAAATTAATTTTCATTAATTTTTTCTTAACTCTTACAGTACACATTATTTAGGACACAATTTATTTTTTTTTTGGGGGGGGGGGCTAAAAAACATCTGGAGGCCCAGGTCCTCCGTAGCTACCTGCCTGTTTGCACTTCTCTGGTGAATACCTTGGTGCATGGAGTTATTCGGGGTAACAACTCAAGGATGGGTCGTATATTATTCACGTAAAGTCGTACTTACGCTCCTTAGGCTATAAGTATTTTTGTACTTTGCTCAGTTCCACAAGGGCACTTAAGTAAAGCTGAATAAAACTTCCAGTCCTCGATGTATCGAATGACCAGCCTTCGAAGTTAATTAGCATGCTATAGTTCTAAGAACATTTCACCCTGTGATTTAAATTCAGATTCATTTTGAGATGAGAGAGGCGTATAGAACGCAGTTAGGTCTCTTGTGAAAAAATAAAACCGGTGTCGGTTTACGTGATTAGTTTGGACGTTATGATGAATCTAGTTTTATTCTTCAACTCTGTATGACAGTAAATTAATAATTTAATTTATTTTGAATTTGTCTTTCGCTTGAAAACTTCGCCGACATTAAAAACAGATATTGTGATATATTGCTAAGTAAAATTTCGTGGAAATATAAAATTCATTATAGAGTGTAATGTTTTCAAAAATATGTATCTTCAGTCGGATCACTGAGCAATTGCCACATTTTATAGCAAAGACTAATCTCATGACACTCTACTTCAGTATCTTGCCGTCAGTGAATTATTATTACTCTAGTGCACCCTATAATCATTAGGTCGTGTTCCTACTTAAGTTTAAGCAGAGGGAAGTTGGATTGCGAACTAAGGGCAGCTTACGTAATAATTTAATGTAATTTTATAGAATTTTGAATTTTTTCTTACTTAAGTATCAAACTTACATTATTATTTCAGCTTTATAGATTTTCAAATTCACAATAAAGTCGCAATTTACTGCACAAACTACAACTAAGTTTACGTAACGACACTGATTTTCCATAGGAGAGTGATCTTATTTTTAAGATGCAAAACACAAGACATATTATGTTCAGGTATACCTTCTTTCTGCGAGGTATTTTACATTTAACGTTGGGAAATGTTAATGGAAAACAAATTCAGTGAGATAACTTATGAGCTAACTTCCTTTAAGCCATGGAATACATTCAGCATAACTCATGACAACTCGTAAACTACACATTGTGAGGTTAATCAAATTTAATTTGCAAACGTAATCGTGAAATAAATGTTTTCTCTCTGTCTAGTTAGTGCGAAAGTTGGCAATGTTTAGGTACTCTGTCGGTAATATGATTGTCCACATACTTTTTTTCGGCCATTTTCTTAATACGAAAAATTAAGGTGATTCGCATTTAGCAGAATAAGTGACATGCATGTAAAATAGCGACGGATATGAGTAGTGGCCATCGCTACAGTGGAGCTGATAAGCTAAGCTCCAATAAATAAAACGCTACAATTTTTGCAGTTATGCCTGGACGATATTTTCAAATATGTTTGTGTGACATGAGTTTTCTCTTTGTTGTAAAAAGTTACGTTTTCATCCTTAGTATGTAAACTTATCCGGTGTGTGAGTGCACATTGCATATCTTCGTTAAAATTTCGTCGACAAGTTGTAATTTACATTACTCGGTATTAGGCCGTGAAATATTTGACAAGTGAATAGAACACGCTTGTTTTGACCTATAGCCAATCACTCTGTAAAACTTAACGTAAACCAAATGTTGTTTCTAAATAAATCGAACGAAAAGGTGATGCAAGAACTGTCTTAATTAGGGTGACAAAGTGTGGAGTTCTTTTTAGTTTTGTCTAGTGGGGGTTTATGGACATGTGCTTAAAACTTCTTTTTTGAGCTGTTGAACAAACCTTTATGATGAAACTATTACAATTACTATTGCCCGTAGACAGTTCTCCATTTTTTGAGATGTAAAGCTACATTCATAATTGATAACAACTTTTGTTATTTTTTGCTTAGTATTTTACGCGTTTACTGTATGATTCATTTGCAGTATTGCCGTCACTAAGAAGATGGTTTTAAAAGACACACTTGAACAAAATATACTACAGCTAACGATTCGGATATTTTTGCAGGGACAGTCTTTAAGTTAAGGAGAAAAATAAAAAATAATCCAGAATATATTTTCTGTGAAGTATATGAAATGATAGGGAAAGAACATAATTATCTTTAAAGAAGTAATAAGAGATTTAGTAAGTCTTTTGATAAGCTTTGTATTGTGGGTAACTTCACGATAATTCAAAGATTTTTTTTAATCAAGTTTCTCTCCACAAGAAAATAGTTACATAAGTTTTTTTTTTCCTCAGTATGTAAATTTACGACGTGAGGATATACACATCTTGATGTCATCGAATGAAATTTTCAGTATTCTTCGAAATAAAGTAGATCAATTATCACCTGATTTAAGAAAATATTTGAAGAACAGGGAATCTTTCCATGTATTTGATTTTTATAATATTAAAGATTTTCTGTTATTCAAATCATCAGGATTTCATAATATGAAACAATTTTTTTAAATTATGTTTCAGTAGGTTTAAAATTAAATCGTGAAGACAAATTACAATTTAATTTAGGAAAAATTGCAAAGAAAACGTTGAACTTTAAGATGCAGTACATACACAAAGATAAAATATCCTGCTATCCTTCAATTTACAGATTAAATATGAAGGAAATTTAAGTGAAAGTGTAAAATTTTGGGTTTATACTTTTCAAATCCATGCGTGATGTTAAATTATATCAATTGAATTAGTATCTAACGTAGCTCTGAACACCCTTTTCGTTTTTGTTTGTTTGTTTGTTTATTTATTTATTTATTTATTTTTTTGAAATTTGTAATGTGAGCTTAGTCTATTTGGTACTTCAGAACAATTCAGCGGCTGTGGCACGTAGCTTGATAGTAATCAGATGGATTTGATTCCTTATTCTGTGAACTTGTGACGTATAAATGGGAGTTATATTGTAATATTACTTCATTTTGTTTTGTTTCACGGTCTCTTCGACAAGATGAAGTGCGCGTTATTTTCTTACTGATTGAAATTTTACGCGTGAACTAGAAACACTTTTTAGTAGTCACGATTCCCTGCTGTTCAATTGCGTTGAAAGATATATATGAGACAGCCATTAGAGGAAATCTTACAAACTGACAAAGTAAGTGATATATTTTACTAGACGTAGCAGGATGAAAAAAATTGCAGTTGTGAATTAGTATAATTGAACATGTCGTTTAAGAGGAAATATTGCGTTTGAAATACAGAATATTTTCATGTTTTTTAAACCAATGTTTAGGGAAACAGAATGATAGACAACTCAAAGTAAGGCAGTACAGTAGCTTTCTTTTCAAGAAATACGGCTCTCACAAGAAGAAATTCGGTTATTTGTTGCACAAAAATGATTTGTTCACCCAAACTTTCAAATATTTAAATGGCGCAACACCCGTAACTCTTGTGAAGCATAATATTTTGAGGACATAAAGCTATTGATAGAGTTTATTGGCGAAGTTGAACGATTTCATAATGATTTGAGGCATTTTCTTTGAATACCATGTTAGTGCTTTTTAAACGCATTTTTTTCCAGGAGTGTTGCTCTTCTCATAATATTGGACCTTTGTCATTTAACAAGTTTTTCTTTCCAATGGCAAAATTCCCCGGTATGAGCAATGGCATGTTAAATAGGCAACATTATTGAGAGAGCTTACTTCGCAAAATACGCTGTAATTCAGTTATTTAACTCAGAGGCTTTAACAGTACTGAAAACTGCTGATTTAATGGGTTAAGACGGTAGGAGAGAATTGCAGCACTCCAATGTCAAAGATGGATAAATTTTTTTTTTCAAGTTAATTTTCGGCCATAGCAAAGTAAAACAGCTTTCACTGGTTATTATCATATACTGATATATTGGAAACGTGAAGTAACTTTAAAAACCAAAAAAGAAGATAAAATGGGTTTCAAATGACAGCTAAGCATTTAAGGTAGTTGATCAATTTTGTAAGTTTTTTTTTTTATTGTATTTTGCAATTGTTCTCAGGCAAGTGGGATGAACACTGTATAGCCTGTTATGGTTAGGTAAAATTGCGAAGGATTAAGGAGAAAATTTGAAGAAGTTATTGCTCTACTATAAAAATAGTTTCAGCCAAGACAGGCACTCCTTGGGAATGCTGAAGATGTTTGTATTCCTTGAAAAAATTCCCTAACAGAATCTCTAGTTTAGGTACACAGAATTGTGAAACGTTTTTATAAAAATTCTATTTAGTGATTAAAAGTTCAGTATTTGTATTCATTTAAGTAATGTACAATTTGTACTTAACATATTTGGCACAAACCATTGCAATACCAAATGTTATTTTTTGATAATATATTCTATTTAAAAAACACAGAGTTAAGGCTAGAAATTCTTAATTAAACACTACATACCATTAACGATTAAAGTGTGCACAAATATATCTGTGGAGGTGGTGCCACAACGATATTCTCCTTCGTCAGAGAGTGAAGCAAACGTGACAAAAAGGGAAAAGTTCTCCGATATGCGGAAGGTATTAGCATATTTTTCATGCATGATATAAGTGCCAATGTTCAAAACACTTTCTCTACGCTTCCAGTAATACCCTTCTTCCACAACACCACCGCAACAAAATGTGACTGACTCAAAAAGCACAACATTGTGTGATAAACTGGTTACATTGACACTTTCAAATCCATGAAAGAGAAATACAGTGGCAACGACAACTAAACGAGTTACATATGTGCAGTACGTATGCAAATATGGCAGAAAAAGTATTACAGTCCCTCTGTCATCCGCCATCGGATATATTACTGTGTAGGATAGTAAGAATAGGTGATTATGAACGTCCACGTTCCAACTACTTTAATGTCCTTTGTATGCCTATGAGAATGTCGATCTGTGTGCCTTAAAGAAAAATTCACGGAAGTCAAGTAATACAAATTGTAGTTCAAAATCAAGTTTACCTCAGTACCCTCTCCCACAAGCAAAAGTTTCCACTAAGTACGTGCCGTACAAGCTGCCGTACATTTTGTCCAGTTACGTGGGCTTCTAGAAAGCACGCACAAGTAGTTAATCAGCTATTTTTGGTTTCAATGTCAACGGTAATAAAACGAAACAGAAGTATGAAGCTTGTCATGTTTATGTGAGGTTGCCTGTTTTCATGTTACACTCTATAGCTAGTAAACACGGAAACCCACAAAAGAAAGGTGAAAGAGGAACCATATTTTAATGGCATCATAGTGATTGTCCTTTTTGTTAAGAGGTTTGTATTTTATTGGTGTCGACGGATTCGTGAAGTGCGGATAACGTCCTCTATAAACTCTTGCAAAATTTTCAGAAATGATGACTTAAGATTTAACATTTTAAGATTTTTTCATGACAGACTCTACAAGTTGACGTCATACCGACGTTATTTAGAGACCTTATAAAGAATTTAGCTAAACGACACACTATTTTGGTACACACGGCACGCAGGACGTAGTCTTTAATTTAAAATTACCTGGGCCTAAGAAAGTTTGGAAAAGAAGAACCATATGCGATTTCCTAGGTTCCGAGGGCCTTGACACATAATCAGGACAATGGAGTTTAAATATTTTTAGTAAATCTTTTTTCAAGTAGGCCCCGTAACCAGACTTAGAGAGCAGGGGGCCAAACCAAGCTCGGGGGGGGGGGCGATAAGTTTTGTTTGATGGAGAAGCGTAAATTTTCACAAAATATATCTCACCATGTCATTGAAATGTACAAGCTAGGGTCAGTGGCCGGGGGGGGAGGGGGAATGCAGTACATGTTGTTTGATCACCGGCCTGGGCAGGGGTCTAAGGGGGAGGAATTTTTTGAAAAATTGGGTGTCCTTACATGCAATTTGTTTAGTACCACATATGCTACCTTTTGAAGTCAAATTTGTGATAAAAAATTTTCGTATTTTTAGGGACTAAAAAAAAATGGCACCCACGAGTGGGTGGCACAAGGCCTAATGTTCTCTCCCTGTGCACGCCACTGACAAGGGTATAGACTTAGAAAGCTATTACTGACATTATCTGAGTTTGAGGGAGTAATTCAGAAGTAAATTTCTGATTTTCTTCAGGCTCCATAATTTCAGAGTGCTCATACCATGAGCTTAATTTTTACATGCCGACTTTATTTGTAACCCACAAACCACATTATTGAGCCTATGAAATAATCATAACCAAAGCAGCAACACACCACGATATTGTAACCTCTAAATGCAATAGTAGGCCTACAATATACCGGTAGTCATTGGGTCATGGAAAGGGGGAGAAGTGACTTTTGGGAAATAAATCAGCTGTGATTATGTGATCTGAGACCTGAGTAAGCTGTCAGGTTCTGGTGGTCATTTGAAAAATGAAAACTTTAAGTTCCCACATTGTTTGCAGATATTTGGCCAGTAGTCACAAAAAGAAAAACAGCCAGTAATATTCCATTCAAGATTTACATGAAAGTACCTTCTATGAAATGTAGCCTAAGCATCATACAATTGATGGTTCATACGTAGCCAACTGCAGTTTGTAAGGGATAAGTCAGAGCCCCTTCTATTCCACTTAAAATTAAAATAGTTTCATAATACTCTTGAGCCTTCACTTGTCGGAACAGTAAGCCCAACCTAACGAAAACAAAAAGTAGGGTGACAGCTTCAAATTCAGAGTTTCAACTGCGTATGTACGTGTTGTGTGAAACATAACAGAGGATGCACGAAACTTGTAACGTTGAGAAAACTCGCCAAGTGCCGACAGTGCTGGCCTGTGCGGCCACATCACGTCCCACTGTGCTGATCCAATACGCCATAACGAGTGGGGATTAGAAATCAAAGGGCAACTTTTGTCATTTTATGTGCTGAAGAAAACATAAAAAATTGAAAGTGTGCTATTGCACAGGGGTCTGACTATCATGCCTGCAGAGCAGGGGAGCAAGCCAAGGAGCAGGGGGAGGGGCTGGCCCTCCAAATGCTCCTCCCTTGGCTACGGTCATCAAGTAGGTCACCTTTCATTGAGGGTTTGGAAATCTCAGGGGGATATTATTGCCCTTTTCCCCTCCTCGCAGGTTACGTTTGTGCGGTAAATGAATGCATGCACTGGAATGTAGGTGATCAGTTGGTCTAACCACACAACTGTTCACATTTGTACAGTAATGTTTAGACCTTGGAGTATTAAAATCTCACATTTTCACGTCACAGTAGATGAAGGACCTGTCGGATGTAACACATGCAGTCGTTATATTTGACAAATAAACTAGTGCGTTCAATTTGTACATGAGTTGCATGGAATAGCACACGCTCCTTATATTATATTTATCTATATTTCTTGGTTGAGAAGGCTTCGAGTCGCAGTTTGCTAATACATGGACTCGTTGGCGCTTTATTACGCAAAAAAGTGTTTGCCAGAGGGGTTGCATAAAGTAAGTGTTCACTATTGATATTAAGTGGAAGGATATATGTTTGAGCCATTTAAAAACACTTGGTGTTTTCTAAAGTGACATAAATACAAGCCCTTAGCCAGGAAAGGTATGGACGGAAGAGGGATGACCTCGAAAGAGGGGGCGAGATGTGTAAGAATGTGTAAAACCAATGGCAACTCGGAATTTTCTAGGGGAGCTTTCCGGGGGCCCCATTTGGCTAAGTGCATGAATAAATTTAGAGAATCTAGACAGAAATTTATCATGACAAAATGGCTTCCGTAATTTGTTACTGTTTTTGGTTGATCACTTAGATAATAAATATACACAAATATTTTCAACACCACACAAATTTATGTATCTCAGGGCTCCTTGCAATATTGTATCGGCTTTAGACAAGTATCGGGCTGATAACATGATACACCCTGCCTATTCAATGGAATGGTAGGGTACGAAAACAGTCATCGTAATCAATACAGCACCATAGAAATTCCGACAACGAACCTACCGAACAATTACGTTGTGGCGACATCCTTTGCAGCTTTTGCAACAATTGAACAAAGTACATGGCATCGTCGTTTGGAGGATGTTTTAAGTCATGAACGCTTTGTGCGCGGCGTAAGTGCACATTTCTAAAATCTGAACGGAACGTTTTTAGAGTGCAGTGCTCAAAGACAATCCGGTAATTCGGATTAAAAGGTATCACTGAGAAACAGCCAAACTGAAATATTATCAGACTGCGTCGAATATTGCCAGCATCTCTTGCTTCTCCTCCTTTTTTATCTTTAGACAGGGCATTAAGTCCCTTTACCACCATTCGAGCACTGATTAAATAGATGTATTGATGTTCTTCAAACTTGGCAGCAAAATCGCCCTATACCAGGCGACTTTTCCAGAGCAAATGATAAAAATCCCATCAGTTACTCTAAAGTTTGCCCATGATAAACCACAGTGTTCCTTGTTTTGGATCGAGGTGAGAAGTAAGGTATGGACATATGAAAAATGAATTGAACTGAATTGAATTGGGTTGATTTGACTCAACTTGAATACAGTTGAATTGAATTGCAATGATGAGCTTATTAATTGTGAAAGCCTTATACTAAAGAACATCCCTATTTGTAATGTCTTAATTAAACTCTCTTGTGTATTTTTTTTTATCATTTTAGCCAAGATGGAGTTGATAGTGAAAACTATTCAAATCATATTTCTGGTAGGAATGTTTGCAGAGAGGCTTATTGTTGTGGGTAAGTGAGCTGCAAATTGTGGATTTTAATGTACCCAAATTTTGAGAATATTATTTGCTTTGTTTGAACTAAGTGGAAATAAAGCCTCTAGAAAATATTTTATAGTAACTCTTTGTTATTTATTTAAACCTGGGTTACCATCAGCAACTCGTTTTCACTCTTTCCTCTCATTGTTTTCAAAGAGTCTAACCAAGACGGTCGTTGCGATTCACCTCAGTATCTGGAGCTTGGAAAAACTGGCACCATTAATTGTGTATTTCATACAAATTTCGTCCGAGTACTGTGGTTCAATACAACAGATTATTTACACACTAATCCGATTTTACACTACAATGGGAAGTTCATTAAATCTGGATTTGGGTATGAATCCGGAGAATTTGATGTTTTCCCAAATGGCTCCCTTATAATAAGCGACGTGTCCCTGGAGCATGATCATGCCTTTAAAGTGGCTTATGTCCCGTTCGAAGGAAGCCAACCAACACTAATAGATGTTGAAATCATAGTATTAGGTAAGTCGTATTAGGCCAGCTTTAAACAAGGTGTGCTCGTTTTACGATATTTCTTGTTACAGTTTCGATTATCTGATTCAATTTAAGGCAAACTCATTCTTCACTTAATTTCACAAAGTTGAGGAATGGGGCCTATTTTCATGAAGAGGGAATTAAGAGCTAATTTAGGATAAGTTAGATAGCTAGATGAGTTTACACTACTCAGTTACTAACCAGTTGATTTAAGTCCGGCCAGCCACGGCCTTTTTTCCAGTTGTGGCTAACTGGCTTGATTTAGGATAAGATGTGACTTTATACGTACAGTATTTAATATAAGGATAAAAACAATAAATTGAGAGTACCGTTTATACTGATATTTAGATGACTAATAAGTCACTGGTATCATAAGTTGATATTAAGAAATCAAACAAAACACCCAGAAACATTCCCGGATCCTACACGGAGGGAGGGGCGGGGTTTCTATAGGCCTCAGCCTCCTCAATGTTGCCATCGGTTTCCTTTTTTAAACGAATCCTTTGCTGCAATTCAAAGTCTAAAAGGGGCTTATTGAGTTGGTTCATAAAATTCATGATTTTTTCACACCTGTTGAGATTTACTCACATCTTGATAGTAAATGGTCAAACTAAGAGATTCTGCACTTCTGACTCACAACTGAAATGACAATGACTGGGTAATGAATGATTAAAATGATTTATTACAAATTTGTGACCAGACACTTTTTACCATTACATAGTAATCATATGCAATCCCTGACCACAAGAACTACAATTTCTCACATTTTCGGTAACTAAAGGAAGTGAGACATGAGAAATGAGGCTAACGAGAAGCATTGTCATGCAATGATTTCTTTCAAACTCGTCACAAAAGTAATCATATCAACTCAATGAGCCCCTTTAAACTGATCAACAAATGCTGGGGAATCCCACCTGACAGCTCGAAATTTCAGACTGTCCATTTTGAAGGATTTTTTGATCATAAACCTTCATCAAAAATGCAGTATGATGACACCGCATAGTTATAACTGTTCCATGAAAAAATGTTCAAACTGTGTAGTTGAAAACTTTTCTCGGAGATGAATTTCAGATCATCACCTCCCTGTCCAGGCATCGTGCCTTCGATGCTATAGCTGCCGGGCTTTGCTCTCACAAAGACAACACCCCTTTCATATATATCTCTGGACCCACTCGTGCAAAATATTGAAGATTGTAGCAAATCTTGGAAAGTCGATTCATTGGCAAAATGTTTCTATTTTAATTCACAGTGAAACCTTCCGTCCCTTTCCCTGTCTTCGAGTCATGTGATAATGTCGGTGCTAAATGTTATTCGAGTCTACAAGGGGCATCTTTCATACAATGTTCAGTTCGCCGTGCTCGCCCCAACGTTAAATTGATTTTAAAAAAGCGAACGGTAGATGGTGATGTGGTTCTTTCCAATACTACATTGATATCTTCTGAGGGTATTGGTTACACATCGCGTATTACTGCTAGTGGTGTTTTCCACCACACGTCCATAGTTCTTCTCGTTTGTCAAGCCCTTAGTCCACCAGGCATGCTGGAAAACGATGAAACTTTAATGTTGACGGAAAACGGAAATGTCGACTTACAGCGTCGTATAAGGACGAGGCACATAATGCGTTATTCAAGGATGGAATTGAACTGTTCAGATACAAGTAAAGGGTTTGTTGTATGGAAGAAAGTTGTATCAGTTGAAAAGATGCAATATCAACTTTTGTTGTATTCTATATTTCTTGAGGACACATATACAGAAAATATTGCAATGGGTTTTAGTTTGGGAAGTAATGGTTCCTTGATAGTATCTTCAACCGATTTGAAACACGAAGGGATTTACATCTGCA
>WURT03147568.1:0-11058 GCA_009936505.3 Holothuria glaberrima
GTAACATTGCATGGACAGACCAGGGAGTTGCTATTGGACTGCCGGTCTGGTCACAAACACAAACTTTATTTTTTCACGGTACATATCGCAAGATTTCGGGACAGTTTTGTGATGTAATTTGACATTTATGTGCGGGAAATGTTTCTGAGATTTTTAGATTGAATGCATCACGTGCCTGGCGCTATTTTTAGCTCCAGAGAAACACCTACTTTTTCGTTTTCCTGGAGCAGTCCTGGCCGTTTCTGGCGCTTTTGCGCCAGAGCACCAGACTATTTTCGAGCCCTGCTACAGTAACACTTCACCCAGATACTTATAACTAGGAACCTGTTCTATAAAACTGTCTTTGATGTTTACATGATTTAGTTCAATGTCTCATTTCCGAAAATCTATAATCATCCCTTTTGTCTTCCTTACATTCACCTTTTTTTTCTTTGGCAAAGAACCAAAAAAGGAATAGCCATTTGACAATACCATTTTTGGAATAATTGCAGAATACCCCATGCAGGGATGTAGCTACAGTAGCCCATGCAGGGCAGCAGTAAACCAATACTTGGTATGATGCCCAGTACTGTACTTAGAGCTTACAGCTCTTCTTCCACCCATCAATCCTTTTTGCAAAAAAAGGAGCAGAACTTACTCAAAATGTGGCCCTACTTTACATCAAATAATCATTTTACCCCAAACTACCAATGTGTCAAATATTGCAAATAATAAGGTAAATCCATGCACTGATTTGCATGACATTTACAGGTACGTGCATTCATCATCAAAATTTCTGTGAGGAATTGCACATGACATCACAAAACTTTGTTGATATGATGATGAAATCCACTTGTAAAAATAAAGTCATAAATCTAGACCAGCATCAAAAAGAGTTCTAATGTTAGTTAAAATACTGTACACTCCAGCATAACATTACCTTATGTAATATAAGGCTGTCACCTTTAGATGGTTAAACGAACGATCGACCGTTTAAACGGCACCTTATTCAACCAGACCTTTAAACGGATTTTCCCCCCCAACCCCCCACCGAAGTTTATCATTTTTTCTCCCCATGCTTTGCTATGATATTTTTTCATTCAAAACGATGTTTATCAGCCAGTTTATGACCAAATAAAGCTTCGAAAATAAACTATCAGTGACACTTTATTCAAGGCATATAATTCTGTGATTGTTTATTGGTCCAGACTGACTCACACTTAACTAATTCCCCCTAACAATATAAAATATTTCTTTCTCTTTGAACTGTTATCCTGTCCGTAGCAGTAGCCCAAATCAGCTTATTACTACACAATAGGGCTTTACAAAATGATTCACCGTTTCTCAGCTTAGCCGGTATTAAAATCACAGCCCAAGTCGCTCAGAGAATGACCCATATATCTCTACATATATCTGTTTGATCCTCAAGGTGCACAAATCAACTGAGCTAGAATGAGTTTCCGCACAAGGCGATCGCAATGCAGTACAAAACAAAACTGAGTGGGTCCAACTTTCGTACCCGTATGTACTGTACATATACCGTACACAGCTCACCGGGGCCACGATCAGGGAGTTGCTATTTGAGATCGTTATTTGCGTAAATCATAAAGTACAAGGCACACTTTAATTTTGAAATACAAATTAACCTGCATGTTTTACATGAAAGCACCCACCACTGTTACTACTGCAAACTATGAGGTAACAACTGGAGAGTTAGCGGTACAATCCACGATGGAAAAACACTGTACTTCTGGGTACCACGCACCATGTGCTTGCAATGTACAGGGCTTGAAATAAGCTTGAAAAGGGGCACAGCAAAAATGAGCAAATTGGCTGCCGGTATATATTATTTCATAGGACATTTACAGAGGGGCCCATAGCCATCAGTAAGGGCCCGACAGTCATGGCTGTGGGTGCCGTCGGTTATTTCGAGCCCTGAATGTACAGTACAACTTGTCTACAGATAAGGTGCATAGCCTAGTGTATGGGTGTTGCATACAATTACGGACCTACACATGCACTGACTTTGCGGTACTTTCATTGTGAGTTTCAGTTGAACTTACATACAGCTAGACTAAAGAACATGGACATGGCTTAAAGGTACTGGCGTTTGAGTACATTTCGGCCCTGTATCAACGTACCACATTAATGACTGTGAATTTGAGAGTCAAATTCGTATTTGATAATTTTGGGTGAAGTGAAAAAAATATGGTGTATTGATTGTTAACATTTGATCTTGATGTACAGGTTTTAAATGTTTGTGCATGTTACGAAGTTTGCGAACATCTTCATGGGCTGCATAATCAGTAGAGCCAATGTATTACTGAATATGGTTGATACCGAATACAGACACCATTTAAACAGTAAAGGAACGTTTATTACAACCGTTTAAATGTTTGGAAGATTAAATGGAAATTGACAGACCTAATGTAATAGCACTGTCAGCTAACAAGTAATGCTGAGTGAGACATCACTGCAGCCCCATCTTCACCCATTCTAATTCTTCCTTTCAAACTTTGTCCATAATATCCTTTCTCTTGAAATATTTGATGTGTAGACCTGCCAACCTTTCAATTTCTAAAAGTGGGACAAATTATCGCTATATACTGAAGTGCGTGCGAAGCACGAGACTGAAACGGGTGGGGTACAGGGGCAACGCCCTGGTGGGGGTCCAGGGGGCAAAGCCCACGGAAGCTCCTGGGTCTTCATAGTTTCAGTTATGTTTGGAAGACTTTTTGGGCCCTCAATTTATATGTTTTAATGTTTACATTAACATTGGGTTTGTATTCCTGAAGCAAGCAGAAGGGTTTTCATTAGGATTGGAAACTCAAGAGACCAACAACTGCAAGCCTTAATTTTTTCAAGAGCCCCAAGAGAATCTCAAGTCCCCCCTTTTATGAGACCAAAAACTATTACTGCAAGATGTGAGAAATTCATGATTACCCTTTATAGGGCTTTTATCAAAGTTATATCACAACAATAAACTCCCAAAACTTTCCCAATATCAGTAGAATTTGAAGGCAATGCATTCTTTGTTTTCCCACAAATGACCTCAACATGACCACAGATGACCAATGACCTAAACTTCTTGAACACCCTTTATTGACTATTACCAAAACAATAACACAAGAAATACCCCAAACTATTACTACATCTATAGAAGCCATTGCATTTTTTGTTTTTCCATAAAATGACCAATAGATGACCACTGACCTAAGATTTCTGAACACAATTTATGGGGGTCCTATCAAAGTAATATCACATCAATGAACACCCAAAAATATCCCTACATCATAAGGAGGCAAGGTTCTTTTGCTTTTCCATAAAATAACCCCAATGACCCCTAGATGACCTTTGACACCAAATCCCTGACCATCACTGATAACCAATTATCTAGTCATCAATGAGTGTAACTTTCATCAGAACTGTCTAAGCATGTGTTCATGGGGATTGTGTAAAGTTGGGCCACTATCTCGTAACAGTGTTATATATGGGCAACATATCCTTAACTTATAAAATAATACAATAAAGATAATTAATGATGCCATTTTATCATTAAGACTTTTCATGCATAACTCAATGTTAGAGAACTAATAAAACTTCTTAAAGAGCTATTGAAAGATGTTAATTGCCCGTGGCTATAGCTCAAGCCTTCACTTGTGTAGCAGATTTACTGCAGACATGTCAAGGTTAGGCCTAGGTTCTTGGTGTACATACATTACACGTTAGGCAAAGGCATAAGTGTCAATCCTCTGTAATTGAAGTTGCCTCGTAAAAATAAGTATGTCAAGTGAAGATTGAGAATTTATTATAAATAGTTGTTTCAAGGATTTTTGCACATGTCAGTTTCATTTTTAAGGGGATTTTTGGTCAATAGCTGCTTTATTCTGGATACTTTGGACGATGGCCTTGTTTAATTGCAACAATGTGTGAGTACTGAGTTGTATAGCTTGCTAGCCTGCAACCATGATTCCCAGGCTAAAATCTCTTCTGTTTGCAAGTCGATATGTTGCGTACATATATTCAAAGGTTCCTAAAAATCCGACTGTTTTAGTGTTTCATGGTTTTCTACAAAAATTATCAAGTCAGCCATTTTAAATTGCTATGATGTATATTTGGCTCAACTCGAGCGGGCTCACTCAGCCACCGAAAGTTTTTAATGTAGACCTTACAGTATGTAAGACTTCAGCAGCAACAAAATAGCATGAGCTGTGGAAAAGAAATTGATAAGAGGACTCATTTGAACTGAAATGTGTGCTAAACAAACATGTGCTAGTTGAATTTTAGTGTCGTAAAGAAAATATGAACACAAAAAAAAAAAAGAAAATGGGATTTCAAAACAAGAAGAAAAGGATGCCGATAATAAAAGTGAAGTAAAATGTGATTCTTAAAAAGAGAGTTGCTGTACAAAATAAGGCAAACTCAAAGTGAAAATAAAATCCGGGGTAAATTGGGGAATTTCGACCACCTGGGTAATTCCGACCGCCATGAACATTTCTGCAAAATGTGAATTTCTTGAAGGAACAATCAGTAAATATGCCTTTGCCACCAAGTACTATGAACTAGTGGCAATTCAAAATCACCCAACTTTTGACCCAAGCTAACCACTTAATACAGAAAAATCCAAACCTGAAAACCGATAAGCCACATGACTTCCTTTTTCATACCTTTACACCCACCAAATGAATTATAAAGTGGTCAAATTTGATAACCTATATAGAAATGGGTTATTTGGATGTTGTCATGAAAAGAACCTGCCCCAAAATTTTTGCTGCCCTTATTTAGTGGGGAGGTCAAAATTCACACACCACTTTTCAATGTGACAGGCTATTTTCGACCACCTAGTTTTTAACTGGCATAAAATCATGGAAACTACTGTAATTTGAGTTATTTTAATCTCTACTAAAATAATTAATGACCATATAACAAATGTAAAATAGTAATACCTTCATATGTAACTTCTATCATAACATCTGTCATGATCTGTGTGATGACCACTTATGACCCATGCAAAATTCATTTTACCTTAAATTTGCATGGTTTTCAATGGGGTGGTCGGAATTAGCTTAAGGTAGGTCGGAATTAGCCAAATTTTGACCACTTTTATCATCATTACGTATTCCAGTAAGAGAAACCTAATCAAACAAAGGACATACATAGAATGGCAGTACAGGCATTGTAGGTGTTGACCATAGGTAGGTTGGTTCAGTGACTTTGCTCTGTTAAATTTTTGAAACTAAAAACCCTTAAGTGGTCGAAATTCACCAAATTTACCCCTATTTCCACACAAAAAATATAGGCTATACATATGAGCCTTTGCAGCTTATGTAGTGCATAGGCCTAGGACGCAACATAAAGGATGGTAGGCACAAAAATGCCGAAAATTAAGATGTAGCTATTGCCAATAAGTTAGGAGGCAAACTGGTCAGCACTTGGGGTTGAACTGGTAGGTCTTTGGGGCAAACTGGTCACCGCTTGGGGGCAAACTGGTTTTGAGGGGGCAAACTGGCAAGGGGGAGAAAAGACGGTTAACCTAAATAACCTAGGCCTAGCCCTAACTTTTTTCTTGTTAAAATTTTGGGCTCCTCAAATTATTCATGGGCCATAGGCTAGCAAAAGTTCTTTGTGAAAGGCCATCACTTTAGAACTTAGGAAAGCTAGGCCTAGGACTCTAGGAGTAGGACCCTGGCCTAGGCCTTGGTTAAGTAACATTTCCCTACTGCCTAGTAGTAGTATACAGTATACTGCACCTTATGCAATAGGCAGGGTTCTCTTCTAATGTTTGGAGTCCCGAGTAGTGGGCCTAGGCAACAGTGAAACACTACACTACAGCTATCCGGCTGTTCATGCCCTGTTGCGCAAGGCTACAGACATGGAATTAAATGACATTGACACAGCATGACGACATCCTCTGAGTTTGATCACGATATCCCGTAGCCTAGGCCTACACGGTAGGCTTTAGCCCTTATTAGTGCAATGCCAGTAGTATACTGAGAACTGAGTATACTGGCACGCACTTATATAAAGCCTACCAATGGAGCTCAACGGTAGATCGTTTCACGAATTTACACATCATTTTCATGCCATTCAACAAACGTTGCACACTCTACAGCTGATTAGAATGAACAATGCGGCATTTTTTCGGGTGGCTAGAGCATTTTTAGATCAAAATCTCCATTTGACATGTAGAACAATTACTTTTTCCACTATTTTTCCGTTCACGGCTACGGTTATTACTCACTGTGTACTGACTTAGTATAACGTTATTATTAGTATTATTATTGGAGTTGTACATGGCTTAGCGGGCCACAAAATTTAAAGAACCGAAATTTTAGATTTTACCTTGCTTTCGAAGACAGGCTACGTTCATCAATCGGGACAAATGCTTCCTATAAACGACATAGCGAGAAACGCCTGACATATCCGTCTGAATACGGTTTAAGATGGATGCTTCTAATGAGGTGCCGTTGCAGAACTTCTGATAATGAAAGTCACTGGTACATGTGAGAATTAGAATTGAATTTTAAAGCAGCTAGCTCGTAGCTAGCAACACATATAATACACGATGTGTTAGAAATATACGTAAATACTTACGTATACGTACACGTACATTACATAGAAGTATAGGCTTGTGCCATTATACATATTGCATATAAAGGTACAATGAACTCGAATATATTAATAGTGCGTTACATTATCGAATCCTACCGTGTGCATTCGCCGAACACATGTAACAATCTAGGACCGGACGTACGTACGTAATGCACAGGTGGGCTTGAATATTCATATTTTGTCTATTAGTGTTCCAACTATAGATTTCCTTTTCACAAACTACAGCAAAGAGGAACGTGAAAGTTTCGCTCCAGTTTGACTTTAAATAATGTTCATTTTATCAAACAAAATCAATTTCAATACTTTCCTTCATCCCTCTGGATTGTAATATATTTCATGAGACTTTCGTATGTATCGTGCAGTTCTGATATGTTTATTCAACATAATTATATGGATATTCATTTCTTGGTCTTGTGAGCCCCGGCCGGAAGAAATTCTCTAGTTTGACCAGAAAATATGCTCATACGTGTTGAAAAAAATCTGTTCACACCAGAAGTATATCGTATTTACTACTTATGTAGCTACATAAAAAAATATAACTACAACACAGGCCGACAGAGCCATATTATTGTCAAATATTATTTATTGCTAATTTCGTAAACAAAGAGAAGCCGCCTAGGGCATTCGTCCTTTTCCGAAACGTGTCGGAAGGGTTCGGACAGTCATAAGCCAATGGGAATGCTCGGTTTTTTCGCGCCATGTTGTTCGGCCACCCTCGGATGGGAGCACTTCAACGCATAATTCGTCCCATTGGCAGCGTGTGTATGCTCTGTTGGGCTGCTCAGAAGATTTACAAAAATTGCCTACACTTATGCTGCTCAGGTTTTCCTAAAGAGAGGATATTTGGTATTGAATTTTCCATTTAATACTTGCTCATGTAATCACAAAGTGTTCTGTGCCGATTAAAAGCCAAATGTAAGTCTTATTAAGAAAATATGGAAGAAAATTCTAGTCCTAACTTACTTCAATATTTTTGTGCTACAATTACATACTAACTGCATGTGTTTTGGCCATGTGCTGGAAAAAGGTTGACGACATGGAACTAAAACAACTTGATTTTCTAGTTTGAATGGTTCTGATCATTGTTTTGGTTGCAATGTCATATGAGTTGAATGTATAATTTACATAGATTTATCAGGATGCTTCCATTTTTGGTTTTATTGTTGGCAGATTGAAAATTTTACAATCTTGTTCTACTGAACTGTATTTTATGTTATCTCTGTGTATCCTTAGAAAGGTAGGAAGTAGGCTGACAATCCCTGCCCTAGGATATGTGTTCCCTTTTCAGGGTACTGATGAATAAGATGACCTACAGATACCATTTCAAGCTTCACATGTAAATCGTGCTCCCTCACATTAACTTAAATTTGGCGAAAAAGGATTCATAAGTATGTGCAGAGAGGTAATTTTGCACTGCCTTCAGTTGTGATTTTGTCACATTTTGCAATCGTTTGTTGGGCCATGTGTTGACGTTATCAATTGAGGTGAATGTGCTCATTCAGTGCCACACATGAACTTGATACATATCAGGTAAGATGTGAATGTTTTTCATATATTTCTTTTATGTTCCCTTATTTCTTTTTTAGCCTGGGCTTGTGCATATTGATGTAAATAATTTAGCCTAAAGTTAGCCCATTACATTATCCACATAAGCCCATCATTTCAGGCAAACTGGTCAAATTACAGTCCAAATATAAAGGTGTTTAGCCAGACAGCCTTTGTGCCTAGAATGTATTGTTAGTGTCTAGATGCATTTGCAGGATTTGTTTGTGAAATATCAAATAACTCAAGTCCACTGTGCATTCACATGTCAACATTTTGTGTACTTATAGTAGTCAAGGCTAGCCAACATGTGAACTGCAGTGTCTGAATGCCACACATGGATGAGGTTAGTGGAAGTTGTATCATCAATTGTTCAACATTAAAAGGATCAAACACATATATCACTGTTATGATGGGAATTTCAAAATACACTACCTTTCATTTGCAAAGTAGGCCCCTACATTTTTTTTTTTTTTCATTTTATTTTCATACCCTAAAAATAAAGGTTGCTAGGGCTACCCAGTGTTAATGTGTAAACTAGTGCAGTTCCCAAAAGTTTTGATAAAGGCTTGATCTTCAACAAGATCTAGACTATTCTGCAGTCTCTAAAATTTTCACACAGACTCCTGTTTTTGCATTGTTATTATGAGACTATGAGTATGAATACTGTATGTATTTATGTAGCCTACAGGTATTCATAAAATTTCTTTCAGAAGTTCCTTCGAGGCATATTAAATAAATTAGTAGTTTTTTTTTCCATGGGTAAGACAGAACTAGTAAGGTATGTGTACAGTACTCCATGAGCCCTCGAAATAAAGGGGTTTTACATGCACTGGTGCATGAACATTGGCTCTCTGCATGTAAAATTTTTGTCAGTCTGTGCAAAATTTTCAATTTTTCAGCTCCCTTTAGGAAAAATGTTAGTTGTGCATGTTATTTATTTTCTATTTTGCATCTTTTGAATTTAAAAACTTTGATGTCAATCAAAATGCAGTCACCAACCTCTGGGAATTTTGATACCCCCACTCTATAAATATACTTTGGGTGACAAGTATCTCTTTTCCCAACTTTTCAGTAAAAGGGAGTGTATATAAACCGTGTGTTTTTTTTTGTTTTTTTTAAAACAGTTCATATGAATGGTGGAACTTGCATACATAGTGATTAAATATTGCCACTTAACAGTATAAGCACCATGGCATATAAAGAAGATACTGTAGGTGCATCATTTCCTTCCCAGGCCTCATGTTATATTAACTCCACAATTAACTACCATACAAATATGATTGGAATGGAAGGGAAACTTGGTGCAAAATTGTTTATATACACTGTTCAAAATGTGGAAATTCAACCAAAAATGAAAGAAAGAAAAAGAAGATAGTGGCAGGATAAAAAGATGTGGACATTGAATAACTAAAATTAACTATTTTCCTTGGCCTTTTACTATGGTTACTGCAACTTACAAAATATCCATTGTATTTTGAATACTGTTGCAATTCTCATTGGGATGGGTTGAGTCAAGAATCGCATCAGCCAAAAGGTGTGCAATTAAGGTGAGGTACCCTACAGGTACAGTAATGTGTTTTGTGTACAAGGGCAGGGCACGATTTTGGCAGTCGTTCGGTGGCCCATGACAACCAAAATGTGTGATGGACAACCAAAAAGTGGAGGGTTTGTTGTCCATTGGACCAGGGAGGTGTTACTTTGACGCTAGATCCAACTGAAAATGTTTATTCTCCTGTTTGATCGGATTAAGGGTGAGGAGATAATCATTTAATGACGGATCATAGGATTTCATAACCTCCAACACTTTTGTCTAATACTTACAACTGATACATCCTGTCCAAAGCAACCTTTGTCAATGCCTCTAATACGCTGACAATAGGATTACTGAGAACAATGATTTGATGTGCAACAAGTTGCTGACAGCCTAGTAAGCGCTAGTGTTTTAACATTCAAAACGACTGTTTTCCACGACAAATTCTAAGGATACTTGTAATAATTGTACTGCTTATGCTATTTGCAAATGTGGAAAAGAGGTATGAGGCTATATGTTACTGTTGATTTGTCATCAGTTTGCGCATTCTTTCGCAACTTTAAGGTGGTGTATTCGTGGTCAAAATGTAACGAGGAATGACATTGTGTTTTGAAAAGGGGCACAATGCACCACAAAGGTGCAAATTAATTTGCAACTGAAACGACTGGCAATGTAAAATAAATGGGCAAATTTTCATGTGCCGCTCTTCAGGATTTAGCAGACGACATGCACCTTTGTGTTTAGTTTCTTTAACCTTTGTAAGCCTATTATATGTGAAAGACTACTACAAAAAAGGGATTAGTCGGCAACTAGCTAAGTTCAAAGAAAGGGTTCAAGATCTGTCTCCTTTCAAAGTAACACCTCCCTGATTGGACAACCACAGTTCATGCAACAAGTAACAGACTGCTTCAGGGATTATTGCAAATATTTTTGTGGACTATTAAATTATCTTTTGGACAACTAAAAAGAATAGACAACTTTAAAATAATTTTCTTAAAAATGGAGGCCTGAGGGGTATGAATTTTTTACTGGGTAATAGCAGTAAAGGCAGATACAAGTTTCAGTTTAGTGCTATAGAGCTGTGAAAGTTGAAATTGTTCAACTCTGAGCTCTGTCTGTGATTTACCCAAAAGAGCAAGGGATGACAATGTATGGTTCTTAAAGCAGGGCTTGAACTACTTTTTCAATTTTGGGTGCTACTTGAAAGGCAAAATCACCCCCGTAAATGTGATTTCAGGTGCTGCTTTCGGATTTTTGGGTGCTACAGTACAGTTAATTATATTTGGTGCAAAACTAAATGTCTCGATAATTGAGCTATATATGTAAAAATATGATACTGGGTTACTAAAGTGTGACATGCAGGGGAAAAATTGAAAATCACTAAAGCACAC
>WURT03147579.1:0-23389 GCA_009936505.3 Holothuria glaberrima
TTTTGTTTTCGCCTTTTGTACTGGCGGAATTGACCTTTCGCCTAACCGGTCGATCTAGCGTTATATATATATATATTGTTGAAGAATTTACAGTCACTGTATATATAGTTACCAAAGGTAATGAGAACTTTTCTTCAAGTCGCACATTTTTGTTGAGTATAGTATACAGCATACTGTTCAAAAATAAATAGTGCATTCTTAGTGTGCAGAGTCATTCAAGGGCAGATGCTGCCATACATTTATATTCGGTGATTGCAATTAGTCCTTACCCCCTTCCTATTCCCCACTCCCCTCTCCATGCACAAGCAAAGTAAGAAATTTGTTTATCAGTGATTAAACTGCATGGTGTTAGACACTAATTGTCTTGCATGTAATCTTAAAGCGCAACTCTCGTCATTGCAGACAGTTCCAATTCTCCCATCTATGCAACTTGTAGCTCCTCCCAGAATTGTGTAAAGCGCCTACTTTTGTGGACACAAACCTATTTTATTGCTTAAGGTCATGTCCTGGTGAGCATACAAGGCTATTACATGTAATCCAAACACTGTCTCCCCATTGTGTGGTATGTGAGTTAAGCTGCATATTTTGAATTTTCAAACTTTGATGTCAGTCAAAGAAAGAGCAGTCACCGACTGAGAATTTTGACACCCCCACACTAAAAGTATACTTTGGAGTGACAAGTGTTTGTCTTTAAATAACACTTTCTGAACATTTTTACTAATATTTGAGTATTAGATGAACATGATCCAAGATACTCTGACAGCTCAAAATAGGACAATGTCTGATGTACCTTAAACCTTCAAAGTAGCTAGATGTCAAATATGTACCTCTCTTTTACATTCATTCTAGCACCTAAAAAAAAACAGTTAAAGAGTAATTCATCCAATTTCGAGTGGGCCTATTTTAAAGATTTATAAACCCCTCAGCCATTGGTTGGTTTTGATATATTAAAATGCATGAATATGAATATTCATATTGCAAGGTTGAGAGTTAATTGTATCATTGTTCTACTCTTGTTATTTTTACACAGTAAGTCAGTAGGACTTGTTCACTGTGTGCATTTTTAAGCCAAATGAAAGAAATCACACACAAATACCCAATTGACCTAGGTCACAAGGAATTTATGGTAATCAGACTTGCTGTAGTTGTTTTTTTTTTTTTTTTCCTTGTTGAATATTTATTTAAGATATGGGCAATGTAATTGTGATCGTTTATGTACATGAATTTTAATGGTGTACATCTGTACACAACTTGATGAGGAACTCTACAAAAGTTTGTGGACTTTGGTTTTATGGGTGCAGCCAGTATAGGCACAGGAGTATTACACACATATATGCCAAATGTGTCATTCCCTACTCAACATAGTTGGTGCTTTTAAATTATATCCTCTGTGAGAAACAGATCATGAACTATAGCTATGTAAATATTATTTTGAACTACCACAATTTGACTGTGCCATTATATTCCTATAATTATCACATTTTTGTGTTGTGTATAGTTGTTGTATTGGAAGTATGCAGTTAAAAGGACCACTAAGGATGTAGGTGAGAAAAATTTCCTTTTTTCACATTTCATGCTGACAAATCTGCGATCCAAACACACTAGGACTACTTTTGTGTTATTTTGTTGAACTCTTGGTATGACTACCAAAATAAAGGTATTTTGATCAATTTGTATTAGAGTTTAATCATGCAAAATGAAATCAGATATGAAGTGTGAATTGAATTCAGCAAATCACCACTTTGGGAAAGGGACGGACAAAGGGCTCTTCACAGGGAATAGAAATGGAATGAAAATACTAGTTGAAAGGAATTCTTAACACATCTATGCACCCTGCAATTAACTGAGGATTTTGAAAAGCTGGAAGTGGGACAATTTGTCAGGGCAGGTTAGCAAAAAAGGGCACAGTAAAGATCAGCATTAGCTTAGGGATGGTTCTGCAGATTACTAAATATCTATAGTAGTTAATAGTGGTCATCCATAATTCTGTCCAGAAATATAGAGGTTCCTTTGTCTTGGGGTCAGTTTCAAGTATATGACTGTTCCAGATTTAGACAATTTTAAATGGATTTGTGGTTTATATAATTGGGTACTTAAGGTGGGGAATTTTTGCCTTGGTATGTAGTGATCAATCTTAATCTTAGATGGTTTAGGCCTACATGGCACCTGTCGTCTCTCTTGGCCATTCCCTATTTGAATAAATTCAACTTCATTGCACTTTCAGATTGGAAAACATTTTTAAGTTTCTTTTCAGTTTCAAAATTGCATTATGAGGATAGTAGGCCCCTATATGATATCAATGATACTGGCCCACTTGGCGGGTGTGTATTACCCCAGCACCTGTATATTTGCTGCACTCATTATACCAACTTCCACGAAATTTCAAAAGAATTCTTTGTCAAACTGTGTAAAACTGTAACGCTATTAACTATTCATATATACGATTGTAGCCAAAACAAATCATGAATATTCAATAAAAAACCGACTAGAGCAAGTCTGGTTAACAAGTATTTAGAAGACCAAAGTCAATGGGGCTTTAGTGTGTGATTTCTCTCCCTTAAATCTCACTTACTGAAGGAGTCCCGTTCACATACTTTGTAAAAGTGAGAGGTTGTAGAACTGTAACAGTTTATGCTTTGTCAAACAATATGAATATTCATATATTGAAACCAATGAACAGTTGAGAAATAACTCCACTAGGCTCATGAGTATAGCAAAATTGGATGATCTCTGTCATTGTTTGCAGAAGCTGTTAGATACATATGTGTGGCACTAGCCCAGTTGTCAACTCTTGTTTAGAAGGACAAGGGGCTATCCAAAAGCCTCTGCAAGCTCTATAGTTTGATGTGAAAAAAAAAAAAAACTGAAAGGTTGAGGGAATAAACACAGAAGTGGAAATTAGTCCACCTTGCTTCTGAAAAGGTTGGAACTACTAGTCTCCAGTTTTCCCCATCCTTCCCCTCTTCCTTCTCCCACCATGGTGGAAATTGCCTTGGTTATGGCAACTACCACAGTTGTCTTTTCACAGGACACAGTCCAGTTTCAAAGATTGCGTGTTACTGTAGCTATAAGTTGAAAGTGTAATTGATTTTTCTGAAAATAGATTTAAGAATACTTTTCTTCTATGATCTAAATTTTTTCTATCAAAACAAGGAAGAGATTATCCATGTGCATTCTCCTCGCAGTGAATAGAATTGCCAATCTTTCTGCACTCATTGGCATAAGAAGTAGTTATACAGTACATATGGAGAAAACTTTAAAATGGATTTGTTTAGAAAGTGATCTGCTGATCGACATACAGGTAAAGGGTGAATGAGATAGAAACTGAAAGAACTGCCTTTATCCCTGTTTGTACAGTAACTTTAGTGTCTCCAGGCAACCACCAATCACAACATCATTCTCGTATGTTAACATAATATCAGTCGTAATCAAGATTTGATAACTACTACTGAAATTCATGTCCGTGACACAACAAATTTTTGGACAAGGGAAAATAATGTCCACATGTTCATTCAGTTTAGGACAAGATTTCTCAACCTTTTACTCAAGGTCCATGTTTGATTGTTGAAATTTCTCCAGTACAACCTCTCTCAGTTAACTGAAAAATAAAGTTCACTTATTTTAAAATTAACCATAAATAAGGACGTATACTACTGAAATTCTGCCTGTCATTATGTAGCAAAAAATTAATGACTGAAATAAATACTTATCGATTATTGTTATCATTTACTGTATAACGTCAGCTGACTTTAAGGCCTACCATAGGTCAGTGGCTCCGTGGGAAATTTGGCCAGAGGGGCGAGGATGGCCTGTAGGCTGGTACTTTGAAATAGGTAGATACCCTATGCCTCAGTAAAGGGTAAAACAGTGTGGACAGATGAGTTGAGTCCATTGGGAGGGGGGGGGAATGACCCCCTGACTATATGGGAGCTCTGCCACTGCCATAGGTGTCTCTCCAGCTTACCTGTTTTGAAATACTGTTGTTGGTCAGATTCAGCAGGGTGACATGGACAGGGCTCCCTCAGCTGGTCTGAAAATTTTATGGAAAAAGTCATGTGTATTTTTCATTTTCCAGACATGGAAAAGTCATGGAAAATGATGAAGGTCATGGAAAAGTCTGAAACTGAAGGAAGCATGTAACTTTTTTTTAAACGCCTTTAAACATGCATATAATTTTATTACAAATTTGTGTACACAAGAAGTAGCTTGTCATGAATTTTTCATGATTTGGTCATAAAAAGGCTATGGAATAGTCATGGAATTGTATTGGAGGATGATGTTCAGGTTACAGAGGTGGGGTTATAGGGTGAAGGAATTACCCCTCAGGTGTCTATGGTTGTAGGTGCTGATGTTGAATTTGCTATCATTGTTGATGTTATTGTCAGTTTTATTATTGTTGTTATTGTCAGTGTTGTTATTGCCATTTGTTATTATTGTCAGTGTTGTTGTTGTGGTGGATAATGACAGTGACATACTAATGTTAACTTCCATCACTTCTACTTGCTACATGGAACATTGCAGTATACCCTTAAAGGGAAAATGCAGTTACCCCAATTCAGATTAGTATACCCTGTCATCCTAATTCATTAATGGCTTCTTTTGATCATGTGACAATATTTTTGTTACTTAGTTGTGAAATTCATGGGGAATAACACCTTGCTTTACCTTTTGTTTGAAATAGTTACGTTCAAAAAACATCTTCAAAGGTAACTTGTAAGCTGGGCAAAAGGAAGAGATTTTCAGGAGTATGCTGATTTTTCAAAGCACCTTTTGGGGCGAATGCCTATTGCCTTTATTTCTGAAGGCTTACATTCAAAGTTTTAAACTTTGTTTGTTCAAAAAGATTTATAGATTTCACTCTGCCTGCATTAGAATATTAGTACTCATACAAAATGAAATCTGATTTGATCAAAGCATCCTAAAGTTAGTAGAACAAGTGATGATGCAAGTAGAAAATGTACCAGTCCTTTCAGTAGTTTTTCCTCAAAATTTCCCGAAATTTTAAATTATTAAAGTCCCACGCACGGCATGCTGTAATGAGTGTACACTTACATTGTCAACAAACAGGTTAGTGACTGCATGGTCACTGATTTTAGTTGCCTATTATGTAATTATGTGATTGAATAGAAAAGAGTGAAAACAAAAAGAGGCTTGGGGAATCCCACACTTTTTCATTGTGAATTGTATCTGCAATTTGCATGCACTGAATAGAATTTTTCCAGGAATGAGAGGGCAAAGGTCACAGTCAGGGATAAATTACTGAAAGGGGCTCATTGAGTTGATATCAGTTATTTTTTGTTATGAGATTAAAGGAAATCATTGCGTGACTATGCTTCTAATTAGTCTCATTACTCATGTATCACTTCCTATAGTTATCGAAAATGTGAGAAATTGTCATTTTTGTGGACAGATGATAACTACCTTGTAGTGACAAAGTGTCTGGTCTCGAATTTGCAATAAATGATTTTAATCATTATACCCTGTCATTGCTGTCTCAATTGTGTATCAGTCAGATGTGCAGAATCTTTTAGTTCGACTATTTACCATCAAGATGTGAGTAAATCTCAACAGTTGTGAAAAAAATGAATTATATGAACCAACTCAGTAAGCCCCTTTAAGCACCTAAATCCGAGAAAACACAAAATGGAAAGCAGATACAGAGTAGGAATGTATTACAAGTTATATGTGCAATGCATTTGCAAATGCTTGTAGGATGTGTAAACTGATTGGGGGAGCAGTGGCTGATTGGGGATGGGGACTGATTGGGAGAGGGAGAGTTACATTTGTCTCTACTTGAAAGTATGACGTGGAAATTTCTTCATTTGGGAGTCTGTGTATAGAAATAACATTGTCACCAATATAACTATCAAAACTGATCAGTGAAAGTACTATAGCACAGCCCTGCATAACTCCTAAGGTAACTGCCATTTCTAGATACCCCTCAATTTTTCAAGGAGAAATTGACAGGTCTGTTACGAACTTCCATACCTCCGTAGGCTTTTAGTCTCCTAAGCTAGGTTAATTTTGTGCACTGCTGTGAATATTCAGTGCAATTTCTTTTTTTTCATTTCCCACAGCAGTAAACATGGAAAGACATTCCATACAGTAACATAGTGCAAGAACGGTCTTTGGATGGTCTTAAATTTTTTTGATGTATTAATATCTCATTTACAGCTTCCAACAGTCTTCTAATAATTTTTCTCATTTAACGTGTCGACTTCCGATATGATCGAGTGGTTACAAGCAGCCATAAATTTTTCCCCACCTTCGTTTTTGTTGTTGGGATCTACATCAGATTTAATATACTTGAACTTGTGCAGCAATTAAATATACACACTGCAGCTGCCAGATGTGTTATGGGATGGGTTGATAGTGGTAGTAGGTCTTTAAAGAATATCAGGTAGAAAGAACCTAGTGGTATCATCTCAAAAAATAATTTGCTAATAATTGGACAAGATAGGAGCTATTCAGCTGAGGTGAAAAAATGTGACTGTTTCGAACGAGCCTGGCTTTATAGCAGTAAATTATAAGACTGGCTGTTTTATGGTTGCGGCTGGAAAAATATTAACAGGGAGTTGTGTTTGGATTCTGTGATAAAAGGAGAAGAATTTTGATTGACAGATTGTGGCATGATGATATAGCAGCAGAATTAAAGTGTGTAAAATTCATTATTTTTGGTTCCTTGCGTTAGCAAAAGGAACCTATGTAGTCAGGTTGGCGTGCGTGTGTTTGTGATGCACGCTTGGGTAGACTGTAACTCAACAAGGGAAAGTTTGACTAAACTTAAACTTGGTATAAACATCTGCCATAGTGAGAAGGTGTGCCCTATTGTTTTTGGTGGAAGTCAAAGGTCATCTGGGGTCACCAGGGGTCAAAAACTGAAAATGTTGTTAGCACGATATCTCAAGGTAGGAAGTTTGGATAGATTTGATACATAGTATGTGGATGTGTTATGGTAAGAAGATGAATGGTAAAGCTTTTGGTGGAGGTCAGAGGTCGTCTGGGGTCACCAGGGGTCGCAAACACTGAAAACTTGTTGTTAACACAATATCTCAGGGTGGGAAGCTTGGATGTATTTCATACTTAGCATATGGATGGGTTACGATGAGAAGATGAATCCTATAACTTTTGGTAGAGGTCAAAGGTCATCTGGGGTCACCAAGGGCCAAGGACTGAAAACCTTGTTTACAAGATATCTCAAGATAGGAAGGCTGGATAGATTTTTTTCATGGTATGTACATCCACCATAGTGAGAAGCTGCGTCCTATCGTTTTTGGTGGAGGTCAAAGGTCATCTGGGGTCACTGGGGGTCAAGCAGTGAAAACTTGTTGTTAACACAATATCTCAAGGTAGGAAGCTGTGATTTATTTCAAACTTAGTACATGGATGGGTTATGGTGAGAAGATGAATCCTATAATTTTTGGTGGAGGTCAAAGGTCATCTGGGGTCACCAATGGCCAAACACTGAAAACCTTGTTTACAAGATATCTCAAGATAGGAAGCTTGGATAGGTTTCATACTAATGGTAGTATGTGGATGCCTTATGGTGGGAAAAATATTTTTTATATACTTCACATGGTGTTGCATTAAATCCAGGAGAAAACCATATGAGTTTTGTGGTTTTGTGCTGGATTTAATGCAGCACCATGTGAAGTATAAAATCTATCCCAAGCATTTAAGCTACTCTGCTAAAAACTTTGAAATTCATGTAGCAGTCACAGCAGAGTCACAGGCAAACTTCACATTAGTTAATATTCTGTTGTATGCTCATGGCCCAGTTTCATTACATTCAGCAAGTGCCCATTGGGCTCTTGTATTATTTTGGGGTGGTAGCATGTAGTGGTGTCAGATTTTTATTGCATTTTCAGTACGTTAAGCTTGCATGCATATGGTACACTATGTGAAACATTTAGTGAGGCTAATTGTGGCATCACCAACCAAAGTGTCGTCCAATGGGAATGCATTAAGTTTTAAGAGTAGAGAAGAACTAGAGCACTGTATGATTCCATGGTGATAGGGGAGGGCCGGGGGTTTGCAGTTGCCTCTTCGAATGTAAGTCCTGTACCTCCCAACCTTAACTCCGAGGCATGGATCCATCTTGTAAATTTGTATCTTAGGGTCTTGGGCCCAGATTTGTAAAGCATACTTATACACACAAACGTTGGAAAGTGAGACTTATGTTGTGTGTATCTTGCTTGTATGTTATTCACGAAAATAAACTTACAAAAATTTTGTGGGTAACTTAAAGCAAGTTCCATAGTTTTCATAATTACATACAAAAACCCTTAGCAACAAACATTGAGGCTCACTCTACCAGCTGATATTTGCACACAGTATAGAGCTGCATGTAGACACACAGGGCCATGTGTTGTCGTTTCAAAATTAACAATCACTGAGAGTGAAAGTCTTATTTTGCTTTTTCTTTTCACCTAGTTAATGTTTATTGAAGGTTGAAAAACGTCATAAGTCTCGATGGCAAAAAGTCTTGAACACTAAAAAACCAAAGAGGGTTCCACATTGCAAAAGCTTTCTAGGTAGAGCATGTGCATCTAGACTGCAAGTGTAGCAATCAAGGATTGAGCTAGGGAGAGAGTTGGGAGGGGGATATAGCACCACCTGTGCTAACAGTCCACCAGATGGATTTGTAGGGCAGCCTGCCCTAACGGTTAGGGAAATACGCATGTATATATGAGGTAATTCTCAGAGCTCATTGACTCATTAACCATTGCGTTTTGGGAAATTTACATGTAAGAAGATAAAATCATCGTAAACATGATGGACTCATGTGCATTTGTGACGGATATGTGGGCTATGTCTGTATGAACAGGGTATGTTGACTTTGTAAAAAGATCTAAGCATTGATGTCACTTGGCGTCAGTTTCGAGGGTAAACAAAGAAGCACACAGCATGTGCGCGACATACTCACTCTGACTTCACATGCATGCGTAGTAGACTTTTAAAGTCTATTTGGTTTCTCATCACCTCCTATTTATTGTAGTGCGCCACACTACAATCTTGGCATTACTAGCAGACTGCTCGGCTTTGACCCAGTGTTTCCACTCTACCAGTAAATCCTGCAAATCTGTCTTCTGTTAGGTACGTTTCGGGAAACCTGGAAATGGCGTATGGGGTATAGACATAGCGTATGACTTGACAGACTGGAATAATGAATCAGCCATTATAGTAGCATATAAAAAATGTTTTTGAAAATTTCAGTAAATATCGAGTCAATGTCAGGAATTATTGGATTCCAAAATTCTTGGAAAAATGAATTCAGAATGTGGAAGCACCTCTTTACTAAATAAGGCTGCGCATGGAGTAAGTTTCAGCAAATATTCTTGCTTGGCCTTCTAAAGACAGCAGTTAGTCAATCTGTGGCCCTCATGAAATAAAAACTTATGCAACAAAAGCAAATACCATGACTTCATAAAAGGTTAGCGAGTTAACTCGATGACAGAGCTCTGCGGATTAATTCCCAGAAAACGCAATGAAATGTGATTAGGCCTTAGTTACCAGGTTACCACTGAGGTGTAAAGCATGGAGTACATTTCAATTACAGCAATCCTGCTTCTTAGTTATCATGTACTGCTTAACGTGAATTCGCTTCATTGTTATGGATTGAGAGCATTGTGGTGTATTCCTGTCACATTTTAGTTCAGTGGTGAGAACAGAGAGCAGATACATCAGACATAACAGAGATCTGGACGAAACTGTACAAGTGCCGTATGTCATGCTTAGTGTATAGTGGCCACAACATGTACAATTAAAGAGTTTATCGCAACACGATTGCCTACAAAATTCCAATGTGACTATGCAGGTCAGTGCTTTGGTTGAATATGAACAGAGAACTGTACACTGCATAACGGAACAGCAATCGGGACGGAACTCTACAGGTGCGGTATGATGAAATTACAGGCTGCAACGTGTGGTGAGAGTTGATCCCAACACGAGTGGCTACAAAATACCACAATGTGGCTGTATGGCCTATGCCGGCAGGTCAATGCTTTGATTGAATATATTACCTTAATAAGCCCTTCAAATATCAAAGATTTTTGCAAACCTTTCCAAAGGTAACTTAGTGAAATGTACTTGGTGTCAGGGAACCTAGGGACTAAATAAACGCTGTATCAAATCCACATCAAAATAAGCTCAACTTCAAACTGCAAGGACTTGCCTTTAATACACACTACAATTCTGCGTATTTGCAAGCAAATGCAGTTCTAGTTACGTATGTAGTTCCCCAACTTTCCTGCAAGCACCATCTGGCATAAATCCTTAGCACTAGGATGGCGCTCTCCCACTAATAGAGGGAATTGCATATATATGTAAATAGGAGGTGACTATCAGAGCTCATAGACTCCGAAACCAGGTAAGTTTTGTAGATTGCACATATTTGACCTGTACACAAATCAGCTGTCTGCATGCATTTGTTGGTATAAGTTGCAATGGTACATTTTTACCTCTACTGGCAGTGGGTGGGGAGGGGGGGGGAGGGTATTGTCTCGTATGCATTAAGGTCTATACCACTTAAAAAAAGAACTTAACTACACTATGTGTGACTTTTGCAAACAACTTTATACACAGCTGTCAGTGAATCCAGCAAATTCCAGCCCCTCTGCATGCAGATTTGCACTCACTAAACCTGTGAAATTTCTTAGGTTTCTCTTATGCAATGTGTGGAATGATGGAGGAATACTTATTAAAATAAAAATATGTGCATGTTATATTGAGCAAAATTATGTATGTGGTGTTAACAAAAAGTCCAGTTTTGTGAACAAAGTTTGCAGGCCTACATTATAAATAAAGATAGTGGTTGCTCCACAATTGGTTCCATGAGGCTTAATCCAGTGGCATGGAATCCTGCAATTCTGCAATTCAGAATGTTTTTCCAATGGAATTTCTGATGGCAAGAGTCAAACTATATTTTCTTTGCTGTAAGGAAACACTGCGGACTCTGTTCTTATTTTATTTTGAAATGAAAGTGATCTTTCTCCAATTCTTTGGAAAGAGCTCTTACATTCCATCCTTTATCCAGAACCTCTAATGAAAAATGTTTCATTTTAAAGATGGCATGATCAGTGTTTTAAAATGTGGACAAGGTTCGCTACATGTAAATGGAAGGTTCACTAGACTGAAGAGCCTAACTGTAAACAAAATCCTAGCCCTGACTGTAATCCTTTAAACCCTAAATCCTATACGAGGATAATCCTAATCCTAAACCTTCTCTGTATTTAACCCAAATCCTAACCCTGCTTCTAACCCTGAGTAGATTTTCCTCCAAGGAAATCTTTGGTGTAGCGAAGGATTGATCGGTCTAGTGGGCATTGTGGCTTAAATTTTACCATATCAGGAGCAAATATACCCCAAAGTTTACAAATTTGACAAGATCATTATACCAAGGCACCAATTGCTTCCAAAAACATGATTAGCAATCTCCAATCTACACAGTGGTATACTACTGATAGTGATGTGCTATGCTCTAGAAGCAGTCTTTATCACTTAGTGACTCCTGCATTCGTACCGTTAAGCTGACATTGGAGCCCTATTGACGTACTGTCTAGGCTTAAATTGTAACTGAAACACTTTTTGGGGGGATGGATTTCCTTAGAAAGGTTTGTGAAGCACTTAAACATGCTATGGTACCAATTTTTTCATTTTGTTTAGGAGCCTGTGTCCTACGATGGTACAATGTTTACTCCTGTATACAGTGTTGGAGCTAGGTGACAATTGTTTTAAATATACCTGTACCTATCAGGTGGCTCTTGCAAAAATAGTCTGTTGCCACTTGTTCATGGAGAAAGTAGCACAATACATGTGTACAGTCGTGATTATTAATGATGGAGATGTGATGTTATTACACAGACAGTGCCAGTAGATACAAGACAGTTCGGGTAACATTGCGACTGATGATCACCTCAGTAAGACTGTTATCCTGCGCTCAGACAAGAAAATTTTGAATTTACGGGCGTTAATGAACTAGTCACTTGTCATTTATTTTGTAACCTGAGCGTGTAACATGTACCCAAAATGGTGGTTGATTGACATTAATGTTTCTTTTGCTCATTAGGGATAAACTCATTTTGATAGGTATGGTACGCATGGTGTGGAATGATAAATGTAAGCTCTGTTGTGCATCCTCCAAGAAAAATAATGTGGAGAGATGGAATTAGAAGGTGATGTATGATGACGAAAGGTGTCATTCAGGGAGATGATGGCAATGAAAAATGTTGAATGGTGTAGGCTTCTTGTCAGAGAACCTCTGAGGCTGGGTTTTATTAACATTTGGGAGTGTCTTCAAGTAGTGAGTTGATTTGTCAGATTTGTGGGGAATTGAGAATAAAAAAGTACTTGCAAGAAGTTCAGTTTTTTGTCTGGTTGGATTCATTGAATAGTAAGCAGGCATGTTTATCGAACAAGAATTTTAATAAGTATTCTGTACTGTTGGCTAAGTTGATGGCAAAACCACTCATTTGTGTGAATCTCAGTTGTGAACATACACAAGTCTTTATACCCAGCATACATTCTCCACCCCCAGCATTAGGGTGGGAAACACTGGAGCAGTTTCAACAGCCAATTGCACTGAATCTCATCGCCAGTTTAGAAATTATTGTGACATAGTAACTTGAAAGAACCTTGACAGCTAGGCCTCAGTGACCATGAGCTTTCATTTGTGGCAGTAGGGGGGGGGGGAAGGATCTCATAAGTCTACCATAGACTGAAAAAGTGTGGGCTTGAGCTAGGCAGTGATTTAGCTAGCCTATATATGTGTAGCCCGCAGGGTAGACTTTGTTTGCTCAGCCCTTCTTTAAGGCTTCCCGACTACTGTCTGCCCAAGCGAAGGGGACTGCTTCCAGTTTTGGATGCGAACCTCATTACCATAAAATCATTTGTTCATGTATTTTCTCATTATTCATGCTTTTTGTTTTTGAGGGAGTGTATGTATTCTGTCACACAACAAAACAAAAACAAAAGAGAAAAGAGAAGTGCACAAAAAAAGTCTAAAAAAAAAAGAGAAATTTCTGTGCAGAGATTATATCAAAGAAACAACCTTGATTTAGCTTGGCACAGAATTAGTCATTTAATAATTTAATAAAAATTAGTATACATCTCACTTATTTGTAAGTTAAATTTGGGTCAAATGTTGACCCATTTGACATGTCAGCCCCTGAAGTTCAAAATTTTTCCCAAAGGGAGGGGAACACTTTTCCGTCTGTACCTTTTCCCAAGGCCATCTACACAGAATTTCACATTGGAGGATTGACTTAGCTAAATCCCTGAAGCTTGGGTTAGGATTAGGGTCAGAATTTAAAAGCAGTGATAAAAACAGTTCAGTGAGAAACTATTTCAAGGTGACCCCTTCAATTCTTCTAGTGTTGTAGCTTCACGCAATGCATATTTTTTTTTTTTTTTTTTTTGAGCCTACTCACTTCATCTATCAATGACAGTGAAGCATAATAAATTCTTTCTTTGTGAGATATCTATTGCACAAAGTATTCACTCCATAAGGTTATCTATTGGACTACACACGAACCACAAAAGTTGGACTATTGAGCATTTCTTTTATTTTCAAAGAACTTTTCTATCATTTCAAGGTATCATAGCATTTTCAAGGTTGTCCTTACAGAGACAATTGACCCGCAAAACAACAGTGGATACAGCTGTTCATGAAAGCTAAAGGTCTAACATCCGCCAACCATAAGGCTAAGTGCATTGCCACCCATAAATAGGTCTCAGATATTACATACTAGAGGTGTGCTGTCTGCATGGCAGGTCATGCACTTTTGGTTTCCTTGAGTGATTCACACCTGAGCAAATTTTGCTATTGCAGCCAAAGTAGGACAAGTTGAAACAAGCAACCTGGGATGGTTTTCAAGCTTTTTGTGTCAAATTTTGAGTTAGGAATATAGTGGAAAAGGCTGTCTGGCTTTTCAGATATTGAAGCAGAGGTGCAATCAGCCTGTCACACTAGTAGCTCCTTGGTACAATAAATCTTACGTGAGACGCACTCGACCTTCAGAATCATTTTTAATCTTTTAGTATTCCGAGTATAAAGCCTATGCCCCCCTCCCTCTCCCTCCCCCGGATTTGTTATGTAAATACTGTTGGAGGCATATTTTGGGGGTTTGGATTTTCATACCAGTACAGAGAGTTTTGGGAAAATGTAGAAAAGATTTGTAAGCCTTCATTAGGCTTTCTTTTAAGCAAAAAGGAAAATAGAAATGGGCAATATTGCAGGTTGGTTTTAAGATAGTAGCATGCTGAAGTACACTACTTAAAGTGGATAAGCATTTGCTCCAAACTTATGTGAAACAAGAACTAAATTTCACAACTATCCTCTTATTTCACTTCAACTGTCTTTCATGATATGCCAGAAATATTGCATGTAATCCAAGGAGTCACTCTGCATGAATTTTGCAATTCGGTGTGAAAAATATTGTCACATAATTCTCAACAATCATTTATGGAATAAGATACCCAGGTGCATTAATTGAAATTGGGGTGACTTTATCTTCACCTTTTAGTGAGGAATTGGAAGGAGGGTAGGGTCATCTGGATGGGGATAGGGGTTAAGTATATTATCAGTCTCTCTTTGAAGCATGGAAAGACTCTCTGATTAAAGTGGAGCTTTTAAAATCTTGACGTAACAGTGAGTGGTCTAATTGTACTCAGTTTTGGCATTTCTGTATGATTAGGATCACATATGTGTACATCGTTTGCTTTCCAAAGGTTCACGATTTATGAACAGTGGTATAATGGTCAAGGAGGGTTGCCAGCTGGAGTGCAGCTCCCACCCCATCCCTTCCCTCACCTTTATAAGGTTGTACTGACTTCCCCCTCCCCCCTCCCCCACCTAAAGTTATGTAACGCATAGACTTTATAGAATACAGCCTTGTAACTGTATTCCCATGTTGATATACGAAATTCTTTTAGAAAGGTCCCACATTTATTTGTTTGTGTGAAGATAACTAATTCGGTAATTAAAACCAGCTCAGTCTCTGCTTTCCCCCTCCCCCAAACATCTTTGCCAGTTATGTATTTATTTTTGCCAAAGTAAACATCATGGATGGTTCCTTTCCGATTGAAGTGCACTTTTCCTGACTGTAGTACAGAGAACCTTAACTTATCTAATATGGACAAAAGTAATTGATTAAGTTATTACTGTGTACATAGCATAAACTTGCAAATGTCCAATCATTTCCAATGGCAGACTATGTACATTGGAGAACACATTAAGTCAAGGTTAACTTAGATCATGTGGGTACCATTACAGTTTACAGACAGGAAAAATGTTGAATCAGAATTATCAGCAGGTTATTGGTATACTGCTGGGTTGACTTGTTAGCCATGTGTGTCTTTCATATTTATGTGTGTAGACTACTAGGCTGATTGCAGAGCATAATTTATCTAGATTTGCATAGCAAAAAACTACTTAAAATGACCACTGAAATGCTAATCAAATCTCCTTTTGTGTAGCAGCTCTATTCACAAGTAAATGTCAGTTTTGATAGTGATGCTATGGGTTGGCCTATCAAGTTGAAGAGTGCTATTCAAATTCTGAGTCCTAAATTATGCCTTGGACTGCAGTGTCTCTGCATTGCACTTTGTAGGCAGTGTATTGATTCATATGGTGTCATGTGGAGTAGAACATCAGTAAGATACACTGTAAAACACGTGGGTCAATTTGAACTGAAATATTGTCAAGAGGGAATTGGCTAAACTTATTGGGTCAAATAATTATAATGACCCAAAATTAGACTTCATTTGACTCAAATTTGGTCAAAATATGACCTAAAATGTTGGTTCAGTTTCCTCGTGACCCAAGTGTTTTTAGAGTGTTGAAGAGGGATCTGGGTGGACCACTATGACCATAGAAGTGTATGGTAGTCTATTTTGCTTGATCCTTACTTCCTATATTTTAACATATATACCATTATTGCCTGCAATAAACTTTTGGCAAAGACCAATGATATCATGGGATCCCCTACTGACAGAGGGCGCCCTAGAGCCTAACCCTTCCTCCATTTTTGCCTTCTCTGCATCAATACATTTAGATTATCATATGGTAAAACCTTTGTGAAATCCTACACTTGTTTTTGGATTCTAATAAGTCCAGATTCTACCATGGCAGAGTAGTTACTTCCATGGTATGACAAGGGTACGTGGACAATTACCTCCATCTCCCTGTGACCATGGGGCTGCGCTCAAGAGGAAATGGGGAGAGGAGGAGGGGTGAGATTGTTATTGTGATCAAGTTAGGCCTAAGTGAACTTTTTTGTAACTTTTGTAGTATATGCAATTCTTTTGGTTTTGTGATTTCCGGGGAGTGCGTTATCGCCAAGCTTGCTTGGCCTCCAGGGTTTTTTAGCACACTTCCCTTTTCACTATTTTGCTTTCAGGGTGCCCCATTTTTGCTGTACATATGATTATTGTTGTGAAAAGAATAAATGAAATGAAGGGTCATACTGTACTGTGTCACTTGTAGTGCTATTATGTTCTTATTGCATTTTCTACTGAAAAGTATCAACATTTAAATACTGTGTTCAGCTTATTAGGCTGTTCATGGTTACATCACTGGTTGGCATTGGTTAGTATAGAGCATGCGCAAAAAGACGTGCGTGTGGGTTAGATGTTGCCCGTGTAAAGGGCTTGTGCGACTGCACGCAAAAAGTAGACGAATTGGAATCTACCGTGCATTGTGACGACAGTGTAAGCGCGCCCTATAAACTCTTATCGACAGCAGTGACGTCTTTGTTTGTAAACAATGAATGAGTCTATAGGCTATGCAATTAAAATTGTTCAATGTGTCTAGTCCTCAACCACAACCATCAAGAGTTTAGGAGTGGATTGGGGTTTATTAAAGGGGAATTCCATTTTGTTTACCAATTCAGTTGCAAAGGACCCTTGAAGAGCTCCTTTGAACTAAGTAAAGTCAGTCCCCACTCCTTCAAGGGGTCATTCAGTGTAAACAAGGCCTTTGATACGTACCACATGAGTTATCTTATATGTTAACATGGAGGCTCTGCATTGTATTACAGTACAGGTTGTAGTATGCAGCATACTCCTATAGGTTGTCTGAAATGTTAAACATGCACTAGTGTGCTCTTGAAGGGGAAATACAGTCCTGGTACCAAGGTAGGATTTTATGGTGTGGGTCTTATATTTTGTATGCAAGTTGGCTTGCAAGGTACAATGTACAACTTTCATTTGGGATATCTTTGGATAAAATCCTGTCTAAACCACTCAATCGTGCTCTCAGTGGAAAAATTCACAATCCCTCATTTAGCTGTCAGAGTTCCAAAATTTTTGAATTGGAGTGGTCTCTGTTTGTCTTATGCTGGTCTCATGTGATTTAGAACAGTGTCTCATCTGCTTCATGATGCTCTCTGTAGTTGTAGGGCTGAGGCAGTGAGGATGAGTCCTCCAGACATGACCTCTGCCATTCTTCTGGAATGGTAATGACTAGGGCTACAATCTAATCTGTTGACTTGGGATGTGATAATTGTGGGCCTGGGAGCAGGATTAATGGGATTCATGCTCCATTGCCCTGATCGTTACTCTCATAACCAACAATGTACAGTATAAGGTAGGTTTATAAGTGGGCTACGTCTGGGCCACTGGTAGCACTTGTGGCCTGTGACATGCACAAAATGTAAAAGTGCACTAAAAAATAAAAGTGGCCCATGGCCCACCTGAGAATCCCTGGTGTATGGTGTTTGATGGATTGAACTGTCTTCATTACCCTTAGCTCACTAAAAATACTAAGCCTAGTCAGGATAATGGACTTTATCTTTTTGATTAACCTTTAGTATGTAACACAGTTCAAACACATTATCTTACTGAATCATTGGCTAATATTTATTAGGGGTTAAAGTTTCTGTCTGGAATGGTGTGGTGTTGTCAGTAGATTAAAATATAATAGCAAAAGCAATGGTAAAATATGTCTTAATTGCTAAAGAAACACAGCGAAAAGTACACAATGGCTTGGGCGGGTTATTTGACTCTTTTTCAAAGTCGCGAACCTCGGCCAAGAGTCTTTGGAACCGATACCAAGTAAGAGTGGCGACTATTCAGGCTGCATGTACCTGACTCCAGAAATGCCGGAGTCACCCAAGCATAGTACACAAGGGCAATCATTTGACAAAGGTACAAAATTGTTTAGAATGTGTACCACTTCTGCTTATCTCACCTTGTTTGCAGTTGAACATTGCCTCTTCCGCTGTGAAAATATAGCCTCTGGCAATGATTTGGTTCTACATAGATGGCGCTCTCCCTCCTTACTAAATCCATTCTCAATAACATCCTTACTAATACTTATATACAATCATGTCAGAAATAAATTGGAAATTATTATGGTCTGCAAGGTACAAAGATTAAATTCTCCCCCTTCTAAACATGATTGGCAATGAAAAAGGTTTTGAAAGGTTTCTTTAATCTACAGGTCTAGAAGTTAAAAGCATTTTGTTTTCTATATCATTTTAAATTACATAGAGAGACTTATGACAGAGCTAGAAAGGGTTGACATTAAGGGGAAGGGAAGAGGGAGTGAGCAACAGGGACAGGAAATGGAGAATGAAAAAAGAAAGCAGAAAAAAAAAAATTAATTGGAAAAGTGTTTACATGAGCACCACATGGCTAAATTCTTTTTCTCATGTTGTATCCATGGTTGGTTTGGTGATTGCTAAACTTTGATTTGTAAATTTGGCGGCTAACCAACAGTTGTCACGATGTTAAATTACGTCTATTGTTTATATTCTTTTGTGTGCAATCATTTGCCAACTCTTTTGCAGCAGTTGCGTGACTGGTGTTTATATAAAATGCATCGTCAAATTGAAATGGAAGTTAATAATTAATGTAAAGAAGTGAATGAGCTGAAATCAAAAGAAGCATTAAACAAATCTCCAGCACTGAAGTGATTTTATGAGACAGTTAAGATCTTTCACTTTCTCAGGATATTTTTAGATCATTGTTTCTAAACATCTCTTTCAAATACTGGCTACACCTGTATACAAAGTTAGTTTACGTAGCAGAATATAGAGTGATGATATACCCATGACTAATTTGTTGCAGGGTAGGCCTACATGTTACATACCTAAGCGTTGAAGTTGGAAAGTAAAATGTGGTAAAAAGTGAGGAGAGATAGAAAGGGTGGGGGGAGGGGAGACTGGAAAAAGGAGGATCCATTGTTTTCACCATTTTATAGCAAGTCACTGGTAGTCACGGTTACTTTATGTTACTATTTGGCAGTGAGAGCTTGAGCTATTGAGTGAAGTAGCAGGTTTATTTGGTGTCTATATTGTGTCATTCATAAAGTAAAATTTGTTTAGAAATCAGGTGGGAAGGGAGGATAGTGCTTTGTTTCAAATTATATTTGCTTTGAAGTAACCTGTTATTTCTGGTGACAGTCAAAATTTCAGTTATAATTGTAGGAGAAAAATTAACATTGTAAAATTTTTTGTATCATTTTATGTTCAGAAACGTCAACAAATTAATGAAGTAGTTGGTTTATATTGATTAACCATATTGGGAGGGTCTTTTGTTTTTTGAGTGAATTCAAGGGAGTTGCAGTAGCTTTCAGAAATTATTACCGTGCATAGAAAAGACTTGCATTACCATTGAGCTGCTAGAAAACTTGCACGAAAGCAAACAATTAGCTATGTCAAAACTCAAAAGACCCTTCTGCCCTGTAAAGTCAAACCTTTTAATATGCTTTGTACTATACCAACATGTATACTTATCCTACAGTAGTGAGGTATGTTCTATTGTTAATATACTGTTGCACTGTAAATGAGAAGTTTGCTGTTGAATTACCTGCTTAAGAACATACTGTAATCATTGAGCCCTAATGTGTTTGTATCCAGGGCTCATTGCAAATTTTAAGTGCTTTTTAAAGTTGAAACATGCATTAACCAGCAATTTTGATATTAACAGCTCATGTAAATGTAGTTGCATTATGTTAGAAAGTATGCTATTTGGCTTTATTGTATATCCATGCAGATAGACTTGGTAGCTATAATGGTGAACAGTAGTACCTGGCAGGCCATAATGAGGAAAAAGTCTTTTAAGTTAATGTTATGTTGCAGACTAATACCCCTCTAAGCTGGATGCTATTTTGTATGATTTTATTGTTATCGTTGAAATAAAGAATGCCAATAAATAATGCCAAACTTCAAACTAATGACTCATATACTCACATTTCTGTCTGATGTTGAAAATTGTGGAGTTAAGGTTGTATACTTGTCCAATTATAATGATGTACCTTTGTGTTAAGGGAGATGGGTAATTGTGGAAAACCAGTAAATGTAGTAATGAATAAATTTGAAATAAGCTTAAATAGATAATTATCAGTCTGGGTATCACTTCTGTGTATACTATTACTCTAGGTAATGTTACATCTAATAGTTGTGTCATGCTCTAGGAACAGGTTAGGTGCAACAGCTGTGTGGCTTTAAAAGTAAATGGACTTGTTGCCCATCTTTGGAAATTAATATGTTCAAAGAATTGACTTAAATTGCATGTTTTTCAAATTTGTACTGAATAGGGATGAGCAGTAAAAACATTTTTGTATGCGAGTCAAACCTTTTCAAGACGTACAACAAAATAAAGGCTTGTAGGAAAAATAAACCAGGGGAGGTGATGCGATGTGCTTTTATAGAAGGATTTGTTTACTTAGCTCGATGATTGTTATGGTAAATGAATGGTATGTATACATATTGGGCTGGAATTTGTTTTTGTTGAAGTCTCATTGAATTAACTCAAAAGTGTGAGAAAATTTTGCCGAAGATGATTATTACTTTGCCATTTTGTGAGAATTAGAGAGTTAATGTCAGTTTTTATTTTGAGTATTGGATAGTATTTGTAACATGATTGGTCATATGTCTTTTGGCCTATTTCCTTACTGTTAGCTTAGAGTTGCTCTTAAAGGGCATATGTACTTCCAAGTACCCCCTGACCTACTTTATAGCTCTGCTTGCTGAACACAAAAAACCTCCCTTAATTGTTCTAGGGTGAAGCAAATCATAGAGTGCACAATGCTCTGTCTTTTAAAGTTGTATGGATATCATAAAAATAACCAGTATTACAGATGCCGATATTTCAGTTCTCGATATCGGCGGATACCGATCTGATATAGATATTTGAAAAATAAGTGTACTGTACACTCAGTCATAGGCTATTGTAGTATTGGGCACTATTACTTAGATTTTGTCATTTTTATGAGGTTATATACTGAGATTTATAATCAGAATAGTAAAATAGTGATAGCATTGAAGAATAAGACGAGGAATTTTGGTTGGGAGTGTAGGCATTTTAGGTGAATTTATCGATACTGATATGGTACAGAAATGGGGGATGTAGGTGTTGAATACCGGTAATCCATCTAACACTAATGTCTTCCTGTACATGGAGAAATAATTTCATGTTTTTGAAAAGGAGTGGAGGAGGGGGCTGCATGGGGAAGGGGAAGGTCAAGAATGATCCTGAATATGAAGTGCGACCCAGTCCCAGTAATTCATCTTGAACTGGCTGTAGGCCTACTTTCTCTCAAAGGATAGAGGGTGTGAAATGGATAAAATGAAAGATGCAGTCAGAGGAGAAATGGGTTGGTTTGGTTGAGCGGAGGGTTGAAAAAAATAAGTAGGGAGAGAGTAGTAGAGTACCTTGCAGACTTTCCCTTAATGCTCCACGAGTTACCCAGTGTCTTACTTCCCATATTCATGGACAGGTGAAGTTGTGTTGGTGGGGTTAGGTAGGGTGGGGAAGGGTGGGGGGGGGAGGCTTTAGAGCAATCCAAAATGTTAAATGGAACATATACGCACACAACACACAAACACTCACAGTCCATTAATAGTACTAATTTTCCCCATAGGAATGATGATTAAAAGGATAAAATAAAAGGTGGGGGATGGGGGGTGGTCAAGGTGCATCAGGAAAAATGATAAGGAGAAAGCAAGGAGAAAGAGTGGCCATTTTGTTTTGTTTTTTTTTGTTTTTGTTTTTTTTTGTCAAGATGGATGATAGATTTTTGTGTTGCCATTTTATTGGTTATTATAACTGCTCTTTATTAACCTGATGGATAGTCTGAAATGAGTTTGAGGCCAGAGACAGACTCGTTGTAAACATCCAAGTTGAAAGGGGCAGTCCTAACTATTTTTCAGTGAATTCCTGCATACTTCACAGTAGCTAATTTCACCAGTAATTGCATCTCAGTACCCCGCCATGTGATGAATTTAATTTGACTGTTTAAGATACAAGTCACCATAAACCACAAGCCTTACAAATTTATTCCATTAAGAAAGTTTCACTGTACTCTTTCCCAAAAGTTCCCTTGCTTAATGGTCAACAATTACTGACTGCTTTCCGATTGATGTCATGAAAATTTCACGATAAATTCACCAGTAAAACAGGTTGTTATCATTTTATTGTACCAAAAGTGGAAGTCTCAACTTGTACTTTTAGGTTTACGAGACAGTGTCCCAATGAGCCCATACCTCAATAACTGAAAAATGTCATGTTGTCACATCCGCAATGAAATGCTTCCATGTCAAAGCACTTGCTAAAGATAATTGGAAAGTCTAGAGCTTATAAAATCTCCACATTAACTTTGCAACTCCGGATCGCATAGAAACATTAAAGTTGTTCAATGGGTCACACCCCATATTTTCCGGGTCGTTGGAGTGGAATTGTCGAAGATCACTGGACTGAGTTGTATTGTACAGAAAGCATTTAGTAGGTAGTAACAGTTGCTATTGGTTGCTAAGGATGTACACTATATTAACTTGAGCTTCTCTCTTAAGTATTTATAAAGTGCCTGCAAGTATAAATCCCAAACCCAGTTAAGAGATTTTAATGTTCTTGTTTTCAATTTTTGTGCAGATTATGATGTTTTCTCCAGGCAATGTGTTGTTTTGTTTGAAAACACTCTTAGAGGGTATTCAGAGGTTATAGTAATAGTAAACTGAAGTAGATAAAATATTTTTTCTATTCTTGATGGTCTTTGCTGTATAAAAAATATTGGATCATAGCCTATCCAACCGGCAGACTAGTACAGTCTAATTCTATGGTAAGTATGAAGTTTTCAGACTTTTTTGCTAACACAAAAAACAGTTGTTAACGGAGTCTTTCCCAAAATGCTATTGATCGATTATATTTACGTAATTTTTAAAATGGCCTCGGAAGAGTTATTTTGAGAGTGCACCATCATTTACCACTAGAATGCAAAATTCAAGATTGCAACCATTCTGTTTTACAGTGGAACAGCCCAACCGGATAGATTGTGGTTATGATCCATAGTATTCATTGTCCGAATTGAAAATTGAAATATTAAGAACAGCAGCTAAAGAGCAGTTCAAAGTAGATTTGCCACTCTCTTTGTATGTAAAGCAGGGAACCT
>WURT03147579.1:26833-50785 GCA_009936505.3 Holothuria glaberrima
CAAGTTACCTCACTGGTATGATTTTGCTACTGGGAGGAGAGAGGCAAGTGAGATAAAGAATCTTGCCCAAGGACACAATGTAATGAATTAAGCACAAATGAAACCATACAGCTACAGTATCTTCTGATCCCAGGTTCAGTGCCTTCACCAGTTGTCCACTACGCTCTCTGAAAACTTTCGACTTCTGCATTGGGCACAGCATGATACACTCACAGTGACTAGCACTTTAGCTTCTGCAAGATTTTATTGTCTGCTGCTCTTTTTTCCCTGTTTTTTTTTTCTTTTGGTAAAGCAAGCTATAAAGGACATAAAACAGGTCACAAGTTCACAATTTTATAGGAGTTGCCTGACACATGGAAATCAGCCTGCCAACAGATTCTAGCTCAAGGCTAAAATTTCTTATACTTTATTCAGTGTTTTGGTCAGAGGGACTTATGCATGGATGGACTGAAACCTATCAATAATGCTGTTGTCTGGAATTTAGTGTAGTAGTGACCTAAATACATGTAAAATGTAGGATTAGTGCAGATGTTTTCTGTATGCTTGGCACTTTTTGACAAATTTTATGGACTGCTCACATCTACTAGATGTAGAGTATTCACAAGTTTTCACAGGTTTATGGCTTTGATATCTAGGTATAGGCTGATGGGCATTTTGCCATAGCTAGTATTTTTAGCAGTGGAAGTTTGTAGCAAAATGATTCTCATACTAGGGGATATACTTACAGAAAAAAAGGGGGGGACATCAACAAAAATTGGGAGGGGAAGGGGTTAGTGATTTAAGAGGATAGAAAGCAAAATTTGGCTGCATGAAAATAATTCAGCAAAAAGGGCACAAGTCCAATCATCATCAAAAAATGTAATTTTCTTTAATTTAGTATGTACATTGCAGTAAATTGGTTGTCCATGATGGGTTTACAGGTTGCTATTGTTTCCGTGTACTTTGTTGGTACTCAAACTGTATGGTACTCACTTATGCATGGTATATAGGTACTTTAATATTTTAAGGTGCTACTGTATGCTCTTTACTGACATTTAAAATTCACACACTTATACTCAAGCTAGAAGACCTATTAGTTTGAGTTGAGAGTATTTGCTTATGCTTTGTTGGTACTCAAACTATGGTACTCGCTTTGTATGGTATATATTGGTGTATGCTCTTTACTGGCACTTGAAATTCACACATACTCACACTCAATCTAGAAGAACTATTAGTTTGAATTGAAAGTATTTGCTTGTACTTTACTGGTACTCAAATTGCATGGTACTCATTTTGTATGGTATATACAGGTACTCTAATATTGTAAGGTTCTGTGTTCTTTCTTGGCACTTGAAATTCACACATGTACTTGTATCCAATCTAGAATATGCATTAGAGTTGGGGCCCGTATATGTTCTTGTACTTGGTTGGTACTCAAAACAGTGTGGTACTTATTGTATTGTACTCCACTTAATACAAATAAACTAGAAATTAATTTTATAAGGTGCTTTTTTACTGGCACACATAATTTATTTATACTAGTACACAGATCTTATATGGCCTTAAGCAGTTAACTGTTGCAACTGTGGTTGTTAAGCTATTTCAAAAAGTACAATTAGTTAATTATATAATCTTTTCATGCATCCACTTTTCAAGCAGAAAGTTCACTTTCCATTTCACAGCCCCCTTTCACCCCCATCCCCACTTAATGCCAAAGAAAGAAACCTGTCTATATCAGTGTGAATCCATGTGGCATAACTCCAGTGTTTGCCTAATTATCTTATCAAATAGTAAAATTTTGGAAATGTGTGTCAGCTAAAAATAAAGAAGAAAACCTTATAGATACCACTTTTACAGTGCAGATCCGAGTGATGTTCTTCTCGGTTTTCATTGAAAACAGTTTTCTGTGATCTTTTATAATGCTTTGCCAGTTTATCAAATCATAATGTTCCATTTCTTTATCAGGGTTTGCAAAATGTTTCATGCTGTCTTGTCCAAAACATGCAATGCCTTTTTTTGTCAAAAAATACAAAAATGTATAATTTGTTTCTTTTTCTCTTCCTCTCCACATGTCTACCACTCTTCTCCATTGTAGGTAAGTTACATATTTCTTAAATTCTTCGTATCTGTTTTAAATCAAATGTGTCAGCTGCATATGTGTGATGTTGCTGTGTGTGTGGCAGTCAAACATACAGTATCTGTACAAACATTAACTCAACAGAAATCTTGATTCATCACCTTATTCTAATGTTTTATTTATATTCCACTTTTTCTTTTCTTTTTTCCCCTTTGTTCTTAAGTTTTTTCTCCTTCCATTAGGAAGTAATTTCATTCCACCAGCAGAATGCAAGCCAAGTCAATATTTTAATCAAGCGCTTAAGTTCCTTTTTAGCTAGCCCTCCATCGTTTACTCATGACTTACTCCGATTTTGTGCTCAGCTAGTTCTATCCACTCAGTCTCCCTCGCACCTGCCACCCTCTTGCTTGGTGGGTCTAATCAAGCGTGTTTCGTCCTGGAATAACTGCCGGATGCCAGAACATTCTCACGAGTGCTGTGTCCGCTTAATTCACTGTGCAATCCATATCTGTAGACGAATAAAAAAAATGAAGACGGTGAAGTCTCGCGAGTTAGACTAGAGTGATGGAGGGGCAGGAAGATATGCTAGGTCTTCTGCAATGAAATAAAAAAGAGAGAGAAAAATACAGCAAGTTTTAAAGTTCATAGTGGAGGTCGTCCATGAAGAAGAAAGGGAACATGAATGCACTTTGATTAAAATTAAGGGCATTCTTCCTTGACGGCGTTTGCCTACAGTAAGGAGGCCTATTTACTTCGACAGAATTGTCACATACCATTTGCCTTGACACACATGCAGCTTGCCCTTTTCCGGCTTTCATCTCTTCCCCATCTGACTCAAGTAATATTTTGTTGTCCATTACTGCTTTATGTCTTTTCTGGGACGCAATATCTAATTGGTGTCATAATCTATCCTAAGACTGCTAGTAGCTCAACCTTTCACTGGTACATTAGTGAAAATAAAGTTGATGGTTCGGTTGTTGGTTTTAGGCCATAACAAGATGACCTTGACGAGATGATCATTTCGTGAACGAAAAAGACTGTTTGGCCTGTTTTACAGAATTAGCACATTTCGATAAATTGTGATGGTATGTGTCTAGTACATAGCTCTGGTGAAACCTGTTACTACTTTATGTTTTTTGTATGTACAGTATGTAGAGTTGCTCTACTAAACAGAATTTACTCCTGTGTTAGAGGGCATGACATACTACCAGGATGTTGGCAGCAAGTATGCATTAATGTTTCATATTACTGTGAGTTACTTTGAACATAAATAATTTCTGTTCTAGTGGTATACCTTGCACATGAGCAGTTCTTGACAGGCCTGAGAAGGTACTGAAGGTGGAAGGGTTTGAGGAAGGCAAGGGGGGGGGGAATATTTTTTGTCCGGGGGGAGGCGGGAGAGATATAGCATATGCTAAAATGCATTAAGGTAGTAAAAATGTTTAATCTTCTGTGGGGCCAGAGATTTTCCACTTGAAGGATGGTCTCCCCCTCTTCCACCCTTTCATGTTGTAAAATATGATTCTATTTAGTACCTTAGAGTTTGCCTGTATCCATTTAAACAATATTCATAGTTGTAATAATAATTCAGCCATCCAGTAAAGCTGCATTCATGAAGTGGATGAGGTTCTTCCTTTAGTTCATCGCCACCATTATGGATATTTGCTGTAATTTGAGCCTAAAATATTTTATTTGCATCAGAAGTCTGACTGAAACTTCATTTACATGTACAAAAAGGCAGTTGGCTGGATAAAGGGTCGCACAAATTATAGATGGCATTGCTATACCATCACAGCACCACCATATACATGCAGCCATGGAGGTCTGTGTAATTGGTATCTCCCTTAACAGTCCCTGATATCACAACCATGTATCCTATAGGCTATAGGAGATATACATAGTACACCATTACAAACCAATTGATAGACCATGGGTGGTATCTGTTGTAACACTCATAAATTTTAAACCCCAAATATTATCTGCAGCTTTGAGAAGGGATTTTTTGATGAACAGCAGGGTTGCAGCCTAGCCTTGCAGAAGCAGACCAAAAAAAGCAATATATGCCGGCTGATTCTTCAGGGTAGTGGCAAATGTTAGAAACCCAGTGCAGGTTAAGAATTACAACTTCTGGATCTGTGTCTTCCAAGTCTTTGTCTTTTTTTTTAGTATTTTTTTTTCTTTTTTTTGCTCCTCAGTACCCCATATTTACATGTAATTTCCCAACATGCCCGCTTGATAGTAATTACCATGTGGCCCACCTTTAAACTTTGAAAATTATCTTCTTGCTTCTCAGAATGGGTGGAAAAAGGTGGGAATCTGGGAGGCTCCTCCTGAGGAAATATGTGCATTTGGAGGGAAATTTTGACAATTGGAAGACAATTTCTCTTTTTGTTCATAGAAATATGGAAAGAATTATGGAAAATTTTACTCCCTTCCTGAGAAATAAACATTTTTCCAGCCCTGCTTCTCAGCGCCACCATCTTGGTTCACTGAATATTCAACCTTCACTTCATTTTTCACAGAATTGGCCTGTTTTCTGACTTCTGAGTTGTTCTCACTAGGGAGGTGTTAGTTCTCACTACAGTGGTGTTAATACTTCCCTGTTCTCACAAGTTAAAATTCAGCTAAAGAAAAACAGGATAGCTTTCTCTATTACACTCAGTACATAGGCAAAGACTGTTTATTCTATTGAAGTAGACAGTTATATGTAAATAGCTTTGGTGTTTTTGTCTATTGACCTCACTGGTGGTCAGTCCAATAAACAGATTATGACAAGAGTGCTTTTACAAAAGGGTGTCAAACCTCTTCTATAATTGCTCATGTACAATTGACTTTGACCTATAGACTCACAAAACCAAGTTAACTGGTAGTGGTTTTTTGAACACAAAAGATGTCCTTAATACTTCAGATTGGTTCAAAGAGCAAGTGTAAAATAGAACAGATGCTGTTTGGATGGCCAAGATAAGATGAAAATTTTTATAAAAGCCAGGTAAAAAAAATAAAAAAATAAAAAAGGGCAGTAAAGTGGACAATGTCTGGCTAACAAGTTTAACAAAAGGTTGACATAGGTGGTCAACAGATCCAAATTTTTGTGGAGAACAACTTGATTTATTTGAGGATTATGAGTGTTACTGAAAAGTGTATTGACCTGATGTTTTTTTTTTCTTTTTCTTTTCTTTTTTTTTTTTTTTGGCAATAAGGAATATAAGAAGGGAAACTGCAAAGAGATATGTGCAGGGCAAAGATTTTGGGGTCTGGTGTTTTTAATGGCAAATGTTGAATCTACATCACCCTTCCTTCCTAATTACATATGAAACCCTCACTGGTATATGTAAATAGGGGATAAGTATCAGGGCTTGTAGATTCCTACACCAGGGAGTATTGCGGAGTTTGTGACACAACAGATTTCATATTTTTAAAATCATGATTTATAGACACAGAATGAAAGGGTATTTGAATTAAGGCAGCATTGTAGCATTATTTTTTTAGAAGTATGGTTCTCACAGGAAGAACTTCATTTATTTTAAGCTTAAGAATTATTTGCTGCCCCAAACTTTCAAAATTTCAAACGATGCACCATCCACGACTCTTGTTCTGCGATATATTTTTAGAAGATATAACTTAGCTAATGTTGAGTGTAATTTTTACTGTAGACTGAATGGTGTAATAATTATTATAGATACTTTCTTTGTATGATCTGTTTGTCCATTTTGAAGGCAATATTTTTCATCAGTAATCTTGTGTTATTAAAAAAGATGAAGAGAAAGAGAAAAAAATGACCTGTAGAAAGGCAGTAGGATGCAAGACTAGAATGTAAGTGACTGGTTAACATGCTCCTTGCACTTAACTGTGCTACCTGTATCCACTTTAGTGACAAGGAAGGAATTCACCTGGAGACTAAACCTTACTAGAAAATTAAATCATAGTGGATTTAACTCATTGGGCGATTCATAGGCATTCATGCTAAGTCACTGAACAATCGCCAGTTCTGATGTTGAACTTAAAGGGAGAATGCAGTCACCCCACCTTTATTTTCAAAAATGTGCTAAATAATTCAGATCTCCTCTTATTTCTCTCACAGGTATTTTTTGTAATGTTTCCTGATAAAATCATTGAAGGTAAACCAAAGAGTTATTATGCATAAATTGAAGAAAGAAGTGACAAAAATATTGTCACATGATTGATATGGGCCATTCCTGAACTAGTGTACCGGGCTACACTAACTCAAATTGAGGGAACTGCATTTTCCCTTTAAGATGATAGGAGAGGTATTAAAGCTAACTTTCAGAAGCCATTATTGTTGAGAAGAGAAATATGGATTCCTAATACAGACACAAAGAGAAAGTTAAAATATTAATAAACTGGACTCTTTATGGTGTATAAATTTCGCCTCCCCTGTTGCTGGTATGAATGCTATCTTCCTTTTATGCGATGCTCTTATATATCATGTGGTATTTAGTACCTGTTTTGTAGTTGCATGGTTGCTACAGTTACACGTGTGAAGTGGATGCGCCAATTTAAGTTATGCTCTGAATCTTTTATGGCCAAGTCCAGCAGATTTATTGGACCAAAAACTAGATCAAGGCTGCGAAGAACAGATAGTTGAGGGATTGGTTGATACTATTAAATCATTTTTGTGAAAAAGAAAGTTGGCACTGGAGGCAATAATGCTGACAGTAGCTGATTTTTGTCAATTTTGATTTAGGGGAAAATGCAGGCAGTAGCAGATTTGTGAAAATTTTTTATTCATAATAAAGTGTATTTTCTGCGTGGACATAAACTTGCAGAATTTGTACAATGATCTGTGGACATTGCAAAAAATATGAAATGTAGACTGGCCTATTTGACTTCTAATTTGAATCAAACTTGGTGTGATAATGTTCATGCATATACTTGCATTTTTGCACTTATATGACTGTGCACACACTCATACATGGATAAATGCGTGTACTCATACTTGTGCTCACAGATACTAAAAGTTAGGGATTGGTGCATGCAAAGTTTTGTGCTCCTGTAATCATGAATTATGTGTACTTATCATGGTCTACAATCTGAGAAACTATGTCCATTAGAATGCTTGAAACAGTCAGTCTCATTCTTACCTTCTGTTTATATGTATTTCCCAAATTGTGCAGTTCCTATCTAGCAGTCGATCTCCAAGCAGAGAGGGCGCCCTTGCCCTGCTGTGTGGAATTTGTATTGAGCAGATTTCATTCTCCTCTTCAACACACAATTTTTTTTTATATTTTTAAGAACTCTTTCACATCCACCAGTTTCAGTTTAACTGATACATGTAGTATATTTAGAATAACAGTATGTTTCGTATTGTGAGGAGCAGGTCATTGTACTTTCTCAGAGCCTTTAGGAGGGATTACGAATAACTGCTAAGGACACAAAATGACTGGCCTTGTATTAGAACTAAATGTAACATCCTTCAATTAAATATTGTCACCTGCCCATTAAATAAGACCCTAAATTTACGTAGACCTGAATATTACTACAATTTTAATTTAGTTTGTCTATTCATTACACCTACTGTGAAATTGCTGCTAAAATCTTTCTTATATTTACACCCCAGTGGATCAAAAGCCATAGTGGGATAGTGTCAGTTGCAGTCCAGGAATGGACCAGTGTGTTCTATAATTACACAGTTGAATTGAATAGTACAAGCTTCCTCACAAGATGATATAAAAACCATTGATTAAAGTAAGCCTAGTTTGAAATAAACCAGTTACACATCCTTCCTATGATAGCTTCTACATTTATGTAAGATTCCCTTAATTGCAATCAGGATCTGAGAAAGTTAGTAGCATAGTGGGTCACGACTGTCATACTGGAGGGCGCCTTTTACCTGCTTGCACTCTTTTACTATTCTAGAATCTTTTTAGCATTGATCATGTTGGTTTGTCATGCAGAAATGTCTTTCCTGGGGATAGGATATCTTAAATTGTTCAGTGTAAGAGGATATGAAGGGGAATTAGATTCCTTTTCAGCACAAAATTCAACATGTCATGTTAGACTTGTAATTGACCATTCTTTTCATTGACAGTCATTGTGGCAGTGACTGATGACAACAAAACAGTCTTAACTATTTTGTGATGAATATTACTTGTCCTTATAATATCCCTGAAATAGCCCTTCCCTTCACCTCTATATGCAGCTCTTTTCTTGTTTTCCCTTCACTATTTATCAAGGAAGTGTCTGTAATTTACTAAGTGCTGTTGCTTGTCTGTTTATAAACTGCCATACCCAAATGCCTCCTTCACAATCAGTGCATGAAACTTCTATATATATACCAGTCAGGTATATCTTCTCCCTTGTGGGCATCTTCCATCTTCATTTTCAACTGCTTCTGGGATCTTCCTGGCACCTTTTCATCCCTTTCTTTGAAGGAATGAGCCTCCCTTGACCTTACCCCATACCAATTACAAGTCCTTACTCAATGTTACTTCATTGACTGCATTAGTTCACACTTTGCTAAAGTACTGGGGTGACATTATTGAAAGGGCAGGAAATCCTTCACCAAAGTATGCAGTGGTCAAATACATTGCCTAGGGGCCTGACATGTAATGTGAGTCATCTGGCACTCTGATTGGGATGTAAGTACAGGTTTTGCTTCCACATGCTATCATTAGCATAGAATCGCATGTTGACAGTTTGTAGCCTCCATACCCAGTTGTGAGGTTTATTCTCAATATGTGGTATTTTAAGCTTTATAAGAGTTACTGAGCCAAAGTTGATCAGCTTTGCAGGCTATATAGAGTGAATGTTATATTTTTTAGTCAAAGGTAGTAAATGTGAAGAGAATACTTCAGTTGTGATTTGAAATGGTTTTGAAACATAGGTTGGATTTTTTGGTTGGTTTGATCAGATTTATGGAATAAAGTATTGATAACTTCACAGTTTACAGGTCTACAAGAATTTCAGAAAATCATTATCAAATTAAACAATAAATTCAGCGGTACAAAAAAAACAGAGAAAAGAATTAAAATCACTCGCTGACTGTGTGTACATGATTTAAATTACCTGCCATGTGCATATATGTACAATGTGTATTGAAAAATAAACCCCTTCTAGGCTCATAGAGGAGATAAATTTGTTGAAACCGCAAAATTTATATTTAAGGCACCTGTAGAGTCTGCATACAATGTACGTAATTCATAAAGGTACTTTGAAGTATACCTGATGTTATCAGTAAATGTTATACCTGAGAACTTAGTATGACTTTATCAAGTAGCATATCGATTCTCCAGAGAGTAGTATAATGTTGTTAAGGTAAGGGCTGAGACCTTGAGAATAAATTAAGAAATGCCAAACTCCTGCAAATGTGATTGAACTGTTGTTTAAAGTATATTCTTATGTTACCATGGAAATGCTTGATAAAAAATATGTTCAAAATGGGGAAAAACTCCGTCACTCATTATTTCTGTTGGAGGGTGCAGCCTTGATTTTGCAGATATATTTTAGCAGTCAAGCATGCTGTTCTTTGTGCACGCTCCGTTGAAAATGTTGCTCGCAATATGCATTCCTTTGCATGATTTCACAATAAATTTTATGCATAATGTAATATTCCACTACAAACGTCACAGGGCACTGCTAATAAACTACCACAAGATATTGGCATCAGGGTGGTGCGTTTATTGCCAGCGGTTTTAGTATGGGTGTTGATTGAACCTTAGGTAACAGGAGGAATAGGTTTTGACATATTTATGTCACAATAGTAAATCTGCATAATATTAGCAAAGTGTGGTACGGAAAAGTGTATTGAATGTAGAATTAAAATAATTGCCTCAAGAATAATGCTTTTTCTGATTAAGATGCCTTTCAAAGTTACCTTTAATTGGTATGGACAGCCTTTTTGACCATTGCTGTACAGCAGGAAAATATTTAGTAGCCACTTATTCCTAAACCCCCAGAATTATGAGAAAGCATCACCAACGACATACATTTCTCAGGTAATTCTTTGGTAAAACATGGTTTTAACACTTTGCAGATTATGTCAATGGGCTCCTCCGCAAAAGAGACTTTCACTTGTGGAAGTATATATCTATTTTACTTTTCTCACCTCCCCTATTACTACAGTCGGACAGTCCATGTACCACACTTTCTCACCTCTCCTATTAATAGAGTCGGACAGTCCATGTACCACATCACAGAACAATTCACTGGCATTGAATGAATTCCATATGAATGGCAAGTGCTCTATATGGCACTCTGTCTACTTCCTGAATATCCTGTTGTATTGAATTTGCCCTTATTTTATTGCCAGTGAAATGATCAGCATCATGTTTCATTTGCTCTGTTTTTTTTTTTTTTGAAGTTTTTCTTCCTTGGAAATTTCTGGTGTTTGTGGAGTTAATATCCTCCTCCCCCCCACCCCCTCCATGATCAGAAAGAATTAAGAGTTCTCCATCAATTTATGGAAGTTTGATAAGTGTGTTCTTTCTCTTTAGGAGTTGGATTTATTATCTTCCTCTTTTTTGGCTATAATTTATGAACCAATAAAAGTAGCTTGTAGCCATGAGAATATAAGGATATTTGTTTGAACATATAAATGCCCAACAGTATTTGGATGCATTGTATACTGCAGTATGGTAGAAGTGTGTAGACTAGCACCTCATTCGTCATATTTTAAGAGCATCTAACAACTTAATATAACCCGTCTGTCACATTTGTAAACTTTTGGGTGCAGTAAATGCAACCAGTTTGGCCTCATTGAACAACACTATTTATGGAGTAAGCTTTTATCTATGTTTCCTTTCAAAATGTCACATCCTCATTGTCAAGTCATATTGACTGCAACCAGCTTAACCTCTTAAAGGTTAGGCCTATCCCATCTCCCAGTCATGGATAATAAATGTAATGCCTTAAAAGCCATTTTCGCAAAAACCGTCACAAATTAAATGTAAATAATAAAAATCAATATTTTGAGGTGGGAGTCTTGATAATTGAATTTCCACTCCATTAAGGAATTGCTTGCTTTCAAGCATTTCAAGTCAGACATGCTTTGTTTTGTATGATATAAATGAACTTTTATTCACATTTTCTTCTGCATTCTTCAGTTTACAGTACATCAGCATCATACTCTGAACCTGTGCACAAACTTGGTTGCTTTAAAGTGCCATAAAATTATTGTGTACATTGTATATATATACTAGCTCCCTCTTCCTTCATACTAGCAATGGTAAACACAGCTCAACTTTCCTGGAATGTAGGTAAATAACACAGCGTTCTTTCACTCTCGTCCACGGATGTATTAATTCGGTCATTGCCTAGACGTACCTGTGCCATAGTAGATATGGGAAGATGGGTCTATCCTTATGATTTTGCCTTCCGTGCCCTCAAATACAATATTACCAGCTTCTATCCAAGTTGTGGAAGACAGAATTAGGCCAACATATTCAAATTTTTGTGTGCATTTTGTTAGGAATGTAAACAGTGTGTTTGTTATCAGTTGCTCTGTTCATATTTGAGTCAAGTCATCTTTGAAGGATATTACCATTAAAGCAGTAGGCAGCTATATGGCTGTTGGCTTCTGTAGGGCATATTGAATTCCCCCTAAACTAATAACCAGCCGCCTTATTTGCCACTTTAAACTGCTTTGTAGCCCATGCTATTTAACTCATATACTGAAAAAAGTTCCACCCAAAGTAACCATTTAGACTTATGTCGCTAAATTTCTTTTCTCACCCTCTCAACCGTTTCTTTTTTTTTCAATTATTTCTTATTGAGGCAGCATATCAGGCCGATGTACCTTCTAATTCCAAGGGCGTTTAAAATAGATGCCCGGAAGTAACATGGGAAAAGACTCGTAAAGCAATTACGGGTCTGTCTCATAATGAAAAGGTTCTGTGGGTTTGTTAAGTCGGCATGTATGCAGCTCGGTACAAAGTATGATGGTATATGGGACTTTATAATATGAATAGATTTTTGATTTGATGTGCAGTATTTGAAGCCAGTTGACTCATGCGTGTACATCCATAAGGGATGTTCGCACGGTTAACTCTGCCTACCAGAGATATGGGGATATCCTGGCATCTCAAAAGTTTGGCTTATTAACTGGTATTGAATTTTAATGCATATAAAACTCAAAGAACTTTAGTGTGAGAAATTGATTAAATTTAAAAAACTTGAAATGGCATGACCTTACCTTGAGTTCATATGGTATAGTCGGTTACTGATATGAACTCATGAACATTGTTTTAATGCAAGGTGTGAGGTATAACTTGGATAGGATAACATTCCTCTGGAAATTGTTTGTTGCAACTTTTGCGATCCAGAGTACTTGTTTTTCGATTTATCTCATGTTACTTCCTTAATCTGAATGCCAGTATAAATAACCGTTACCCATCGTTCGGCATCATTATATTTAGTACATTGAGGATAGATTAATAGGCTCATCTTTAGAAAATCAAATGATGATTCCTGGACGGGAGGCAAGTATAGGGTCCTTCATTTTCTTTGAGGTTGTGACTAGCAGGGAATTGTTGGTATACTGTCAGAAACATCTCGTAAACAAATCATCCTTTTGTTTCTGTAACTTGTTCAAATTTGTCTTCTATTGCAAGTTTTTAAAAAGTGTGGTACGTTCTTTTAGTCTTTTGCAATAGTTACTTTACTTTTGTGTAATGACCACGAATCTTGACATTGATAATTTGGAAGTACAGCCGTAGGTAAGTCTGCAGTGTAGGCCAGCTGTAGTACCTTAATAACTGATTGGTAGGCTACAGTAAGCAGCACTCTACCGCTGTCCATGGGGCAGTAACGATATGACATTAGAAAGATTGGAAATGCAACTCATCGGGCCCTAGGTTCCTGACTCCTGTAGAGTCACCCAAGTGTACAGGTAATATGCTCTTTTCCTTTTACACATAGCATTACAATGGCATTGTAAAGATTGGGAGGGAGACTCATCAGGCGCCTGGTTATCTGACTCCATTTACAGTCACCCAAGTGTAATATTCATGCTCATTTACCTTGGTGCTCATTTACCTTATAGCATTTCAGTGGCATTGTAAAGATTAGGAGAGCATCTCATCAGGTCCCGGGTACCCAACTCCATTTAGAGTCACCAAAATGTTATATTCATGCCCATTTATCTTTATAGCATTATGATGGCATATTGTTAAACATTAGGAGTGCGATTCATCAGGCCCTGGGTACCTGACTCCATTGGAGTCACCCAAGTGTAATATTCATGCCCATTTACCTTCATAGCATTACGATGGCATATTGTAAAAGATTAGGAATGCGACTCATCAGGCCCTGGATATCTGACTCAATTAGAGTCACCCAAGTAATATTCATGCCCAATTACCTTTGTAGTATTACGATATCACGTTGTAAAAGCTAGATTAGGAGTGCAACTCATCAGGCCCTGGGTACCTGACTCCATTAGAGTCATCCAAGTGTAATATTCATGCCCATTAACCTTCATAGCATTAGCATTCTCTACAGTTGTACTTCTGGGGTCATGAAACCAAAACAATTGATGCTTGCATTTTGTCCTTCAACACTCACGCAATGGCAAATTTAAGTTTATTTTGTGGAGGGGGCTGTGCTGTGTTTATAAAGCAACCATTCCTTTTATGTCTTGCAATTAAGTGTTCAGTTTATCCACTGACGCAGACCCTGTCACATCTATGACTTCCTTTATGAACCGTCGCAAATTTTCCCCTTTTCTGCGGCTAGACCAGATTAACTTCCTTCTATCTATGGATCATACACTTGTTGGCAATTCCAGTTTGAAGTGAATTATTAGCAGAAATCATAGACAGTTTGAGAGGGTTACATGTAAGTAGCATATATATATTACTAATGAAAGAATAGCATAATAAAAGGTGCATGCAGTCTGTCTGACAATAGTTTTAATTGATACACTTAAGCTAGTTGCAACCATATGTTGTTAAAATAACTATGGGTACAATACCCGTGACTAATTGGGATAAATTAATACGTTAAAATGGAAAGGAGAATGGAAAGTTCTGTTCCATAAAATAGGTATTGACTATAAAGTAGACATACGCATGGCTTCATCTCTTAAGTGATGCATATGCATTATTTTGGTCTTAAGCATGTTATGCATTGTTTTGATACCAGCATCATGTAATTATAGTGAAACCAAATGTTTTGTATGTATTTGTTAATTAAAACAATTTTGTTTCCATAAATTGTTCCAAGTGAAGTCAAAACCCAAACAAGAGTTGAACATGTGTGCGTGTGCTTGTCTTGATACATATGAAATATATACGTGCAGTGTTCTCCACAGGTCCAAATTTTGTTCGGACGCTAAGTTGTCTCTGATCTGGCAGATGACACTGATAGCTGTCCAGGGGAGGGGTCTAAAGGAAGGGGGTTCCCTCCCCTTTTCAAATAATTTTTGCTCACGTAAGGTGGGCTTGATGCAAAATGGTGCCACATTTGGTGCTAAATTTGAATTGAACAATTCAAATGTTACCAAAAATAGTGAAAGCATTAGTTTTTTATTCGGGCGGTCAAGGTTTTTGTGCGGGTGGCAACGTTTCGCTCTTCAGATTTTGTCCGGATGGACAAAACGGCTAGTGGAGAACACTGTACATGATGCTCTTTCCATGTTATTTTTCCCAACAAATGTCATTTCATCTTCTATACGTGTGTAAAATAGGTGACCCCTAAATTGTGTTGCCCTGATCTATACTTCTGAACTAAATAAAATATTAGCTTGTAGCTTTCTGTAAAATCATAGCTTCTTTGCCACTGTAATACCCCCATTCTCCATGGTAAAATAAGTCCTTTCATACTTCCTTCTATATAATACCTCAAATCATTTTTAGACATCATTGAAGAGGGTGTGGGTACGTATCCTTTCCAATTTCATTCATATTTTTGAGGAGGGGCTGGGTATTGATCCCATACAATGTCATGCGTAGTTTTAGCTGGTACACTATTTTGTAAAGACTTGGAATACATATGAACGTTTATACCATGAAGGATATGGTGAAGTTCGTAATTTGAATCCAAGTACATTCATGTAATAGGATCAATGTGAGAAAGTGGATTTCAACAAATCTGAATATTAACTTGATTCAAGTTAAGTATGTTAATATTGCCTCAGTGATGGATGTTCAAGACATTCTGTGTCACTGTTGGTTAGTTTAAGTTTAATTTTTTTTTCTTCCATGTAATTTTTTTCTCTTCTTTTTTGGGTAAAAATTAAAAAACAATGAGCCTCTGCTAGTTAGCAGGTGGGAAAAATAACCACAAAGTGGAAACTTATGGAAGACAAAGTCTTTGATCAGTAACATGTGCAGAAATTGACCGCAATCTTTATAGCATATTGGTTCATTACTTCGTTGGCGTACAAGTGATAGAATTCCTCTTGGTTCCTAAAAAACAAGGTGCCCTTTCTTCACCTACATACAAAATGTTGCCACAGTTAGAACCCATACCACAAAGTATAAATGATTATTGCTGTAGCCGACACTCCATCTGTGGTATTTTATTTGTTCCCAAAGACAGCAGGCTCCGTACAGTTTGAACTATTTGTCCGGCTGTGCACTCCATGCCTCTCTGACGGCACCCAGTATGTATCCGCCGCCTGTCACCAGCCATCAAAGCCATACTCTGTGCAGTCTGTCTTGGGTGACAGAGGGGTGCTCGCTGATTTGGGAGTCGGGTTTCATAAATACCACCAAATGTAAATTAGAAGGTGGCTTTCCCTGGCAATATTTGTGTAACTTTTCATGGGTGAAAGGGCAGAGTGGGGAAAGTTCTTTCGACTAATGATTTCTGGGTGGAAATTGATGGCAGAATACAATAGATGCATGCATGGTGGGCACGATTGAGGCGGTCAGCAGTTAGCCAGACAGAGATGGTTTTGCCCTGTCAGAGGTACCTGACCTTCTTTTGTTGTCTTTTATTGTATCCATTAAGTGATCCATTTATTGGCCCAGAAGGAGAATTTGGTAGCACAGGACAGGGAAAATTGTCCTCGATCAGTTCAAGGTTAAATCTGATTGTTGCGTGACCTGAGGCAAATACTCATATACCTACATACTTCGTACAGATGAAGACATGATAGTCAGAAATAGTTATACTCGCTATTTGAGATCGAGAACAAAATATTGTCGTTAAATGATGAACAAAATTAAGATCTCTCACACGTAAGGAAAGGGTCATTGGGGTTCCTGTGGCCAAATAAATCTTGTAGATTTTTTTGTCACTTTTCAGTCTTATGTATGTAAGCCTACAGTATGTGAGTAATACTTTTAGGGTCAGGTGCAAACAAAATCAGATACTAGAGTGTAAGCACAATTACATACATATGTTTCAACTTTGTTAGTATTGGTACCCCAGATGGAAGGTTTGGTTAAGGTAAGGTTGGGTGAGAATATGTTACAATGCTATTAAATAACAACTGTTAAGCAAGTCAGAGATACACCAATGGACAAAGTCAGTGGCTTAAAGGGAAATATTGCATTTAAAATACAGCAACGTGGCATACTAAGAAAATATCTTTCATCATTATTAAACCATTCAGTCTCACCAATAATTCTAGCAATAGATTTATTTCCTCAAAATAGTATGGTATGTGTAACAAGAGTAACGGATGTTGCATCATTTGAATTTTTGAAAGTTTGGGTGAACAAATTCTTTTGGTGCAACACATAACCGAATTTCTATCCTGTGAGAGCGTTATTTTTTGAAAAGAAAGCTATTGTGCTGCCTTATTCTGAATTGTCTATCATTAAATCTGTTATTATTGGTTTGAAAAATATGAAAATTTTCTGTAAAACAAACACAGTATCTCCCTTTAACTGAAGGGTGGATGTCAGAGCCCCCACAAAATGCCCCCACTGGAAAATCCAAGAGTTAGATTGTACATAAGTAAATTTGACCCCACATGAAATGCTGGACTGCCTCCCTCCCCTCCCACATATTCTTACAAATTTTTCTGGCTATGGCTGCTTCACACTGTTGCTGGGAAAATACACCCCACTATATGTTTCATGTTTATTATAGCCCGTTTGGATAGTAAATATTGAACTTTTCCTGTCATTAGTTAAAAGCACTATTATAGGATTACTATGTTACCTGCAAACACCTTAACTGGAAATAACTTTGAGTGGAGGGTTATGTGTAAACATTCTTGGTCGGGGAAAGTTTGTCTCATATAACTTGCTATACACATCACAAAAATATTTCACTAGGCATTTGTATAAAAGTGTATCAACTCACCTTTATTTTTTTTATTTTAAATCATTCATACTAATTGAAGTAATTTTTTGTGGAAATAAATCCATTGTTGAAATAAATGGACTTAGTGTGTGATTGCTGTATATCTCTGTGTAATTCTGATGTGGCTTTGAACTTCCAACACCCTGGGAGTTTGTAGGATAGGGTGGTAAGGATTAAGGGCTAGGTTAGGTCATGGTCATGACAGGGCGGTATTTATAGAAACATTGTGGAATGAAAACAATACCCTGGATCCATTACTGAACACCACATGTTTGCATGTATGGCCTCATTATAATGTAGTGTCAGAACATAGGGGTATCGGAACATAAATAGGCCAGGACATAAAGGTATAGTGACAACTGTGTATACACCCTGTAGTTTTTTTTATAAGAAGCACTAAATTTGCATTGAAATCCAGGACAGTTCAGTTGAACGTGGTTGAATTTGGGTCTTTAAAAAAGGTTCAAATTATTTCCTCTCATTGGCCATGAAAACAAACCACACTCATGCATCACTTTGATTAAAAGTAAATAAAGAACTGACTAGTGGTGTCAACTTGTACTTAATAGCTGGTTGGTAACAGTTGTGTACGTGACACCTTTGTCGTGCCTTTTCCATTATGTACGACGGGGTTAAATTTAGTTTAGGTTTCAGACCCAGAAAACAATTAAAGGTGTCTTCTGTTTTGCTCTCCTATTCTATGCAATGCTTTTCTTACATTTTTTCAGCGAGTTTGATATGTTCGGACAGTGCATTCACTGGGGCTTGGGATCTAAATTAATAATTATGTTTTTTCACATGGGCAGATAGGGAATAACAGCTGTTTTTTGGATATGGTGAATGTCTATATCTGTGTAGGAGCAGGGATAATCTAGAGGTAGAAGATAACCAGGGAGGAAGGGCTGGGGGAGGGGAGTTGAATAACGTGAGCTATCTGGAAGCCAGTTCTTTATCACCTTGGGCATATATGGTAGGGTACTTTGGAAATCACCCCCCCCCCGCCCCGTTGCTTCCTGCGTTCTGTGTAGGACCCATATAATAAAGCACATACATTGTGGTATATTGCTTTATATGAGGAAGGTATGATGTGATCTCACTTAGCAAAATGCTAACCAGAATCTTAAAGGCACCCTGCTTTTTATACAGCTTCCTTGGTTTGAAGTGGGTGGAGGGGAGTATTTTTTGGGGGTGGGGAGGTGATGTGGGGGAGTATGGGGCTAGACAATTTGCTGTAGTGTTGATTTGAAATGTTCATTTCAAAGTGTCATATCTTTATCATCACATAGTGCAGCAATGCCCAACATAAAACTTCATTATAAACTACATACTCTCCCAACTGGCCATGGTCCAAGCCACCCGCAGTTTGCTAAACCCAAAACTCTCGTCGTTTTTAATCCTTCCAACCTCATTGAGGACATACCACCATGTACTACCAATAATTCTCAGAATACTCTTGGCAGCTAAGTGATCAGTACCCCACCATGCATGCACCATTATTATTAGTCCACACAGTTGGTAATACCACTTCTTCTTAGATCCCTGGCAAGGCTAAACAGACCCACTCCAAGTTCAAAAAAATTCCTCCCAGAGGTGAACGACCGGCAGTTCATTAACCCTGTATTACAGTTAGGTGCAAGTGTAAGCATGGAGTTGTATTTCAGATGAACACTAAACTGGGCTGCACCTATTATGGGGGTTATTTGTGACTTGGGTGACACTGTAAGCTTCTCTGAAAAGAGGCAGACTCGGGGGAATCATGAGAAGTTAGTAGAAGGGGTTCTAAACATAAATCTCAGAAAGGGATAGAGACCATGTCTGTGAAAGGTTATCCTTCTCTGGAATTGTTCTTGACAACCAAAGGTATTTACTCCAGGAATATTTTTTTTTTTTTCAAAGGTCGAGTCCATAGCAGGAGACCAGTTTTTTGGTAGGATTGTTGACAGAATATTTTTGAAGTGGTTGTTGAGTGTTGGGTGACAACCTACTGTGTTTGCTGTATAGCAGCTATGAATTTGGCACATTTATGCTTTGGATGGTGGTGTGTAGGTAGAATGGGGTGGGTGTTGGTTTATAGCTTACATGGCTAGAGAGGGACAAGTCTCCCCTTGGATGGCTGCTTCCAAGTATTGGCAAATAGGTTATAGACCTATTGCTAAATTTGATAGATATGGGTAGAGAAAAAGTTGAGAAGCTGAAAAGGCCCCTCCCAGGGAAATTTTGGTACTTGGAGGGAAAATGGTGGTAGTGAGAAGGAACTTGAAGATTTTTTTTATACATGAAAATATGGAAGATATTATGCAAGGGCTTTCCAGGGAGAACATTTTTCCAGCCCTGTTGACAGATGAAGATGTACCCTGGTTATTTTTATGAGGGCTTTTCCTCTCTCTTTTCTCCCCTCCCCTTCACTGTCCCCTTTCCTTTTCTTTCCCATCTCCCACTTTCCCCCCCCCTAATTCCACCTGCATATTTTCTGTGTTGATCTACCATTTCAAGGTATGGTAGGTAGCTGAGAGAAGATTTAGAATTTTCTCGCCACCCTTCTTTCATATCCTCTTCCCCTACCCACTCCACTCCCCCACCCTGTAGACTATAGTTGCGAAACATATAGCAACAGGTATCTTACTTCCAAGGCAAAAAGGTTTCAACTTTCAAAGGGTTTAAAACTTTTCTTATTAATCAGTTTTTGAACTTTTCTTCATACTCTACAATTTCATACATTCGGAAGTCCTGAAAATCAGCTTCATCGTTATGTATGACAACAAAGTATAACCTCTAATTACCAGAGAGGCTGGTATATTTTTATTGCACATCAATCAGTCATTTCATAAAAAAAATACTTCAATGAGTTGTCAATATGGATCCACAAGACATCCATCAATTTTGCTATAGCATATTATTAAAACATCTAGTAGTGTTCGCTTTACCCTTGTTACTACTGCAAAAGCTTCAACTAAACGATTTATCTCGCAGTCAGCATTTGCTCCATAGTTTCGGCTTCTCTCCCAGTTCTTTTTTTTATTTGAAACATGTTTCCCACGTACATTTCATAACTTGACTTTAATTTTGGTCTTTTGAAAAATTTCTCCCCTCTACCCCGGAGGCTATTTTCTCGGTAATCTTCCACCGTAGTTTTAACGGAAGGAGTTGCAGCTTGCAGTGAATCGAAGCGTTTGCAATTAACACATTTGATGCTTTCACTTCACCGCCAGTAGAGCAAATGGAAAATTTTCTCATCAAGCATATATGGGCTTCTTATTCCACCCTGACAAACAAGTAAACCGCATGATCTTCAAGTCTTTCTGTTTAGTCATCAACCTTCATCTTACTAATTCTTGTTTTTGCGACTTATTGGGTAGACATTTAGATATTATTTTTCAAAGTATTGTCTTGTTCATTCATTTTTATCTTGATCTGTTGTAAGTGTACATACACATTGCATATTCCTTTATGTTTACCAGAAATTTTACTTGTTTTGTAATAATGTTGGAGCCTGCATGGAAGGTTTGAAAATAGTTTCAACAAGCTTAAAAAGATGTAAGGACTAGATAAACTTAAACCTGTTTGTTGACAGTGTTTGTGGCAGTAGCAAGGAAGCTGAGTCTAAAAAGCTGGACCAGAATAGAGAGGGCCTGACCACTCTTGCATAAATATTTTTAATTTATTATTCTTCCAACCAATGGTTATACATGCATTTAAGTGGTTGGGGCACTGTATTTCCCCCCCCCCCCAGCTGCCACACATCCCACAACATAGACATACCATACTCCACTCCATATAGCTTCACAGGTAGCTATCCATTTGTACAGAACTAAAAAGATGCAATTTTAAAATTAATTTAGGAATGAATCTCTTGGACATACCAGATATGATGTATAATTCATGTAGCTTCATATACTGTGTGACATTTGATACCCATAACATTAAAAGAGGAGGAAATGAATTGTAAATATACAATAAGCAAGCACTACTCAGCTTTTGTTGAGAATATTAAGGAAATTCGACGCACAAATTTGACTGAAATGTAAAGCATACATTGGAAAATAGAAAGGAATTTCTTCTTATGACTGCACTTGAATTGCTAATTGATGCAGAACGATATTTTAATGTTTTGAAATCACTTTTGCTGTAATGTGATATGGAGGCATTCAATAAGATAACACCAATAAGGAAGTGACTTGACTACAATTGAAATAGATATCAAAATGAATTATGATGAGGTATGTTATGTATTTATGTCTGCATGTATAAATATAGGCAAATGAAAATGTTAAAATGTAGTCTGAAAATTTCTTAAATAGGGAAGTAAAGGCCTCTTTTGCTCTTGACCCCCTCCCCCGCCCTCTTCCCTTACCCCACTACACATTATGTAGAATGGGAAAAGTGAAGAGGAAGAAAATGACATACAGGAAAGAGATAATAAGAAACATTTTAGAATACCGTAGGTGTCTCAGTTGTGCTAAATGTTCTGTAACCATCATATCCATTTCTTTTAATGACATTTTTATGGTCTGAAAAATAACCTTAAGTTTTAGTTCTTTAAGGATAGGTCATGTAAAAAATAAAACAAAAATGTCTCCCAGATAGAAAAGAAAAAGTTTCATTACCACTTAACATAAAACTCTTCCTTTTCTCTCCCCCACTCCCCAAACCCACTAAAAAGTGAAAAATAACTATGTTGGCTTTTTCTTACCTCATATGCATTTCTTCTAACGACATTTTTTAAGGTCTGAAGAATAAAAGTAGTCTTAGTTCTTAAAGGATAGGTCATGTAAAAAATAAAAAAAAAAAATGTTTCCCAGATGGAAAAGAAAAAAAAAAAGTTTCATTACCACTTAACACCTCCTCCCTCACTCTCCCCAAAACTTACTTAAAAGTGAAAAATATAGTTGGCTTCTTACCTTCCGTTTATATGTATGAATTACCAACCATACTCAATCCTGAGCCACTTCCCTCCCCCCCATTAATTCCTCTCCCCCCCTACCGCCCCGAGAAAAACTAGTAAATAAATAAAACAGCAGTAAGGAAGTAAAACGTAAAGTTGATCCAAAGAAATCCACTGGTATCTCAGAAAAATTTTGGTTGATCTTGCCCGGACATAGATAAGGTTTTTAGCCTTCAATTATGCTGATGGTTGTGTGTTGACTATTAATATAAATGCCACCATTCAATGCATGTGCATCCTCAATTGTGTAAAGAGTTTCCACATTATCTGTAACAATATTCATTGACAAGTGTCAAGTGAAACCCCTCTTGGGTTCAGTTTAACTGATCGTTAATTTTATTGCCCCCCTGTTAATTAGTGGCTGGTGTGGTTAATTTTGTCATAATGATTGGTGGTAATCCGATCAGAAAAAGTGAAAGTCCAGCTTATTATGAATTGTGCTGAGGATGCCACGGGCTCTCTTTGCCAAGATAAAAATAAAAATGTCCTTCCCATACCAGACCATTTTTTCGGTGACCTGAACGAAAGCCAGTGAAACACAGTACTTCAGCAGCTGTAGTCAGTGGGGCAATCTAATCATCCCTGCAAGGTATTCTGTTTGACTTTTAAAAATTGCTTTTAATTTGCCGCTTAATGGAGGCACTTTTGCGACTCTATTTTTATCCAGGCATTCAACCAATATATGGTGCTCTCAGTAACTATGCCGATAATACCTAGCTGTTTACAAAAATTGTAAGCAATGATTATTCCATTGCAAAAGAATTAACACTGGCTGTGACTATGGTGCAAAACTTCGATGTGTGTATTATTAGACAAAAAGAGTTGAGAAAAAAGTCGTAGGAAGTGGTAGGGGAAGCAGTTTCAGACAGGCGGTTTGGTAGTCGAGGTTAAAGTGCAATGAACTATATCAAAACAGTGCAAATATTACAAATATTAAAAGCAGGGTATTAATGAAAATGGGGTTATTTACTGTACGTGTTTTTATGAGTGTGGAAAGTCACCAAATGCACTTTAGGCCTCTCTGAAAAAGCCCTTTTGTAATTTTACATTTGTACTTATTTAGTTAGTTGAATATTAAGAGCTTGCAAGTCTGGCATTGTAGTTACAGCTTGTTATAAAGGGGAAACTATTAAAACAATGGTTACTTAGGATAACAGTAGGATTTGTAGTCATTGGTAGTCATGAACACTGTTGAAGTCCTGACCTAAAATTAACTTCGTGTACAATGGGATAAATGACTCCCATCTCCTGGTAGTTAAACAGAGCCACATTTCAGATGGTATATGCCAGGGGAAGTGGGATTACTTGAATTGTATAATGGTTAGAGTAAGAATTCTCTGGATAATTATTTAGACAGTTCCTGGGTATGTTTAGATTTATCTTTGACCTCCAAATGGATTTCCTTTATCAGTCTATTTTTATTAAATTTTACTGGATGCAGGCTCTATATTTTTCCTGTGGTATAGTCCGTGTTACATTCTGGGACATATAAATACTGATATTGGCATGCTGTACATGAAATCAAGCAAGGAGGTGCAGCAAGTTGCCCATTCTCTTTGTTTTTCATGGTCAGCATTCACAGCTAGAGGTGTAAATATAAACTTGCCAACTCTCACTGAATATCTGTGACATGGTTGAAATTGTATAAATTATGCTTAGTTTGGGTGGAGTTGGCTTGGTGGTTGAGTGTACTGCCTTGCACACTAGAGGTCCCCGGATCAAATCCCGGTGGATCTAC
>WURT03147580.1:0-28846 GCA_009936505.3 Holothuria glaberrima
GGGGGTATACTGATGGGAGGGTTGGGGGAACATACATTAGGCTGATGTAAGGTGGGGGTATACTGATAGGAGGGTTGGGGGAACATACATAAGGCTGATGTAAAGGGGGGGGGGTTTACTGATGGGAGGGTTGGGGGAACATACATTAGGCTGATGTAAAGGGGGGTATACTGAGGGTGAGGGTTGGGTGAACATACAAAAGGCTGATGTAAGGTGGGGGTATACTGATGGGAGGGTTGGGGGAACATACATAAGGCTGATGTAAAGGGGGTTATACTGAGGATGAGGGTTGGGTGAACATACAAAAGGCTGATGTAAGGGGGTATACTGAGGGGAGGGTTGGGGGAAGGGGAACATTTAGGTTGGGGATAGAGGATGAAGGACTCATTGCATATTGGGGTAATTTTATCTAATATACATGTTACTTTGAAATTGCTTTGAAAATATTTTAACATATTTTGGAAGCATATATGAATGTACCAGAGCAGAAATGAATATAGGATATCTGATGAACACTATAAGCACTTGTTCTGGCAGTTTCATATTGAACAGAAAGGATATACAGATATCTGTAAAGTACATAGTATAGGAGGAGCTATTGTAGTTGTTATCATAAATGAAAATGGTTACCGTACGCAAAAGGACATCTAAATCACAGAGAATTGGTGCTAATTAATAGTTTCCGTGATGAGTTAGATAGAATACTATGTAGTTTCCACACCTTTAACTTTGAAATATACCAGCAGTCCTGAACATGTACTCCATGTGTGGCTTATATTCATATTATTGCATTTATGACTGAAGTCATTTATAGACTCTGAGGGGAAGGGGGGGGGGTTGAAGGGGTAAAAGTTATAAGAATTCCTTGAGTCAGTACATTTTGGTAAAGTGGGGAAGGAACAAGCTTACCGCAGTACATGCAGTAGTGGCCTAATGTAATAACTTTGTGTAATCAAGTAGAACAGACTGATATGTGTGCAAGTAAGGATCTCCAAGAATCTTTAAAAAATGCTTTCTGCTGTTGTGATAAACAGTGGTTGATGTCTTTAGACCAGTCATCTAGACTGATGTTTTGTGGCCTTTGCATAGCCTTGTATCCTCTGGCCAATGTCAAGACCTCTTAGGAAATGTTCAGAGACTGCATGGTAGTGTGGCCTAATACCTAGTCGTATGCAAAGATAACATACAAAAACGTATAATTTCATTCTCCAAGAACCATTTACCAATTGGAAATGCTAACATTAAGATCTTCTCACACTATAAGGAGTACCACCCAAGTCCCGTGTTTTTGGTAAAAATGGGATTAAATATCTATATGTATTTAAAATATTAGCCCTGCTGAATGCTCTTATGCACAAATTAGTTCTGGTCTATACATGGCATTGCTGTACATGCATTGGCTCAAATCCTCTGGATAAGATAAACATTGATCAGTTTTTGGAGAAGCTACCACTGACTCCAATATTTTCTCACAGTAAATTTACCTGGAGGGCTTGCAGTACCTTACTTCCCCCTCCCATCCCCATGTGACACAGATCTGTGCCACTGAGCTTCAGCTTTGGGAAGCATGTCCTGGACTTCCTACAGTTGTTATAGATGTTTATACTATTTTCTTTATAGAGAGTGAATGGTAAGAAACTTCAATTTAGTTGCAGGATGATGAGAGGATGTTTGTTGTGGAAGAACATTAGCAAGAAAATGCTCAGAGAGATTGATGACCTGGGGATGAGCAGGTAATTTCATTGATCCCTTGATTCAGCCTTCTGACCTACATTAATGAAGCTACATTTTGTGGAGCTTTCATTTTGTATATTTGCCATTATGCCTTCCTAGTGCAATTTATGTGAAGTGCAATATCTTGAGCTGTTTCATTTTTCTACTCTTTATACATTGAAGGAAAATGTATGTTACTTTGATGCTTTGAAAAGGCTAAGGAAGGAAGGCGAATGATTTTAGTTGTGAAGGTAGTTAAAAGATGTGAGCCATGTTTCTCAATTTGCATATACCACTGCACCCAGGTTGATAAGCTGGTGATGTTGAAGGACAAACAGTTACTGGTGAAAGTCAGATCTTTATTTCCTATCAATGTAGGAGTAAGGTTGCCTTTTCATGTAACCCATATTGTGAGAGAGAAAAAAAGGGTACTTTGACTTAAAAGTTGTTAAAGTGGTTGCATCCTCCACACTTGTAGTTGCTTGGTCAGGTTTATAGATTAATACTCATGATAAGGAATGAGGTTTTCCATGGTGTTGAAATTTGTTAAAGACAACTTTCCAAAAACTAGAATAGCTGCTTATTTTGAAGTAATACTTGAAAATTTGCCATCATTATAGCATGTAGGTCCCTTTCCAGCATATACCTCTTTCAACAGTATACTTCTTTATAGTAAAATGCATAATAATGTGTAAGATATTCTTAAGTACTCACTTTATGGTCCAGATTGTCAAATGTCTGGTATTAGAGGCTTCATTCACAGCCAAATGGCATGGGCCTGCCAAACTCTGTGTAGAAAGCTCCACTTTCCATGCCCAGCTGGGGCACTGTTTCATAAATATTTACTGAACATACCATCTCAAGTTTGATTTTTCAGACCCTAAGTAATCAAACTTAAGATCAAATGTAACACAGTCCTGGTGGGCACTAATAATAAAATACAGCTATGAAGTATTTTATGGTTCTCTGCCCTGCTTGTTCAAGATTGCTTGGAATTTAGCTTAGATGGTGATGGGTTTTATGCCATAGGCTATGCCTGTATCATCTGTCATGTAGTACAGCCTCTTTGATGGTCAAGCCATTACAGTCTGTGGTCTCTGATTAATTTCCATGCCTAGCTCTCAGCCATTCATTTCAATTTACAGTGATTGATGAATTTACAGTGATGGGCCAAGCAGATCTTGGTGCATTAAGTTAAATTAGCTTTCATATTTTGATGCATTTGGAGGCACTGGGAAGTATCTGTAGGTGGAGTTTGGAGGATTAAAGATGCATAGTTGTAATCAAGTCGCAACTCCAGTCAGAACATTGCAACACTACTGGACTTGAAAAGCTCTGGGAAATTTTTCCCAATTGAAATAACACAGAGACTCGTTTCGATGGCTTGACTTGAGTCTCTAAAATAGCTGTAGATGAGTCGACTTGTGGAGAAAAGAGTGACTTGGTTACAACTCTGGCAAGATGGGGCCTGAAGTGTGAGGGTCATGGGAAAGAATAATACATACCACCCCCTGAACTTAGGTGTTACCCCAAGGGCAAGAAGAAATGATTGTGCTTATGACCAGGCTTTGATAACATGGCCAGTCCCATGCTTTCTCCAATAGAGCAGTGAAGACATGATTAATCAATGGCAGAGGTGGCAGGAATCAGAAAGGCTTTGTTTCTGGGGGCGGGGGGAGGGGTTGTGTTAGAGGGTTGAATTGGTTTGAATATTTTTTGGGCAATTCATGGTGAAACAACCATCTCTTAAGCAAGGGGAAGTATTAGAACCAGCTTGCAGTACCTTAGAGGTACTGATTTATTGGGCATCTCACAAAATATGGGTATACTGCCTTCTGTTCATTTAATATATTCCTCAGAAGTTCTGAGACAAAATTTCAAAGCCATTCTGGTACACCTGTAAATTTTGCCCTCAAGGTGAGTTTCTTTTCAACTCATATCTCTCACGGTCATTGTAGTGGTGTGTAGTGGTTGAATGAGGTCTACAGGTAGTGTCAATGCATCCCCCTCCTTGAAATGCAGCCAGGGGATTTGTATTCCAATTGAAGAAGTATGATAATATAACTCATACTGATTGATTGTAGGCTTAATGTGAAGTTTATTAGAGTCTTCCATTGAATGGGTAAAACAAGAAGTGTACCTCTCTTATCATCAGACATGTTACATCTGTGAGTTGTAAAGTGTAACAACCAGTATGCTGCTGTAAACAGCTGAAAGAAGCAGCCTACCTTAATAAAGAATTGAATACCATCACAAGGTTCACAGTGTTGTAAGAATTCATGATGTAACATGACACCTAAAATTACTGAAATATCCTTAGATTTCAGGTAAAAATGATGAAATATAATTGCAACCTTATCTGAAAAGAGATGTCAGTATGTTGTCACAGAATATTGTGAATACCATAACTACAGACCTAATGTGGTAACTCCACCAGATAGGGTTGGTGTTGTAATGTGTGGTAAAGATTGGCTCTCTTCATATGTTTTATTTTTCTTTAAACAGAGCCATATCAAAACTCCTTATAGAGCTACTGTAGCGAAAAATAATGTATTTAATATGGAAGGATACTTGCAAAGGTAATTTATAACTTTCTACCCATTGGTTTGTTGTAATATATGAAACCTTTAATTAATGTATACAACAAAATTTATTATTCCTTTTGCCTAGTTAATATAACTCCCAAAATATATTTTCATGTGACCATAATTGGCAACTTAGCAATGAAGGTAGGTATCCATAACAGATTATGAAAACAAATATAAGATGTCTGATAGTGTGTGATTGAAGTCATGGTACAGTAATTGTAACAAAGTTATTTTTGACGTAGAGGGCAAACAAAGTGTAAACCAAAGTTCATAAAAATTCTCTTCAACACAGCATGACAAAGATGCACTCTCATTGGTATCCCCCCTCTCTCGACCCCCCCCCCCACCCACTGGATGGTCTTTTCCACCCAAAGATGACATTAGTTCTCAGCTTATTACATGCAAGTAACTGGTTGAAAATTGCTCGCAACTTGATGAGCTGACTGTAAGTACAACCATTCTCAAACAAAAATTACAACTTTTACAAACCAGTTCTCTAAAAAGGGAAATATCCCATTTCTGGTGCAGAATTTTTTCAGACATAAGTGGAAACAAGGCTCTCACAGAAAGAAATCACTGAGGTGTATCTCAGGAGTGATTTGTTGGCCCAAACTTTTAAATGATGCAATCATGCAACATTGGTAACACTTGTAATGTGAAGTGTTTTTGAAAACAAGAGCTCATGCTAGAGTTAACTTGTAAGTCTTAATTGCTTACCAATGATGAAAGCTGTTTTCTGTTTGTGCCACTTTGGTCAAATGAATTAAATTCCCCTGAAAAGCTCAAGATTTGATGACATCTCGAACGAATCCTAAATATTGCAAGAAAATTGTTGCCAATTGAAGTCATTTTGCACAAGCTTAACAGCATACAGGCGTCTATGTACGTACTACAAGAAAGGTGCACAATTATAAGAAATTTATGACATGAAATATGAAGCAGTCAAGAGATTAGACCATATGAACTGTGTGTCAACTAACGGAAGACAGTGGTTGTGAAGGCAGCTGTTACTAGTTACGTATAAACTATAAAGGATGAAATTTGTATGAAATTATACCTGTCCACAGGTGGACTGAATTATCTTGCAATATAATCATTTAATGTTGGCTTTATTACAGGATGTGTGCTCTGAAATTATATTATAAACTTTAAATTTTATTTCTAAAATCTGGAATTTTAACTCTTAAACAGTAAAACATTGTAGCATACAACAGAGTTGCTTTTCTGTACAAAAAATACTATACAGATTTTCAAAAAAATTATAAGCATGTAAAGACAAATATGCTTTTACTACCATTGTGTCAGCTTTTAGTGTCCTGGGTAAGAAGATTATATCAAATATATTTAGCAGCAGCTATGTGCATTAATATTTGATATTCTTACATTTATTAACATTATCAATGTATTTTACTCTCCAAATGACTCTTCCTTTTGAATTTTGTAAAGATTTCATCGATATGTCTGCTATGGCAGCCTCTCTCTATCTCTATGTGGTAGTTGTTTGGCTACTCCTAAATGGAATTATAATATTCTTATAATTGTGCCTTTGTTTTGCATTGATTAACAAGAAATAAAACAGTCTAATCATATTCAACATATTTCCATCTATTGTTTTGGCTTTCTTGTGTAAGCTAGTTGATTAAAAGCCTGAAAAGAAGGAAAGCAAAGGTCACTCATTATGCCAAATGGCACTTTTTCCTGAAGCAAAGCTGATACTGTTCAGTGGAGTAACTCACATTAAGTAGCAAAACACACATTGGTGAAACAATTCCACAGTGACAATGTGACACTACTTGACAAAAAACAGGTATAAACACCTAACATGGGAACCATGAACTTGTAGAGACACTTTTTGAACAGCAGTGGGTCCACTCTGCCACTGAACAGCCCTCAGCCTGAAGAAAGCATTTCCAAGTTGTTTTATTTTTAGTGGGAAGGCTCTTAAACCAAACGTGTATAGTAATGAGTATGACCTCATGTTATACATCTTTCAAAAATATGGGAGATTCATACATGGTATTTGAATCATTTAAAAGCACTTCAAATGTCAACATGAGTAATGTGAAAATAAATGAGTGACTTGGTGGCATACATAAGAAGGAATTGATATCATGTCATGCATAAAAATCCACCTATTTTTTATGTAGCATGTAATTATGACAAGATGTAAGTACAGTAATGATATGAGCATGAATTTGTTAACCCTTAACCTCTATCAATCGCTAGTGGCTACTATCATACAACCATAGTACTGCGCACATATTTAGTGCAGAATTTTGTGTACAACCTCCACTGCTGTTTCCATAAAGTACAAAAATCCAGAAAAAAGCTTTTTTACCATTTCATTCTATTTCTTTGAGAAAGTTTGAACATGTTTACTTCATAAAAACTTCTCAATTTTAGCTTTCCATAAAATTTGCCTGCTACAGTCAACCAAGGAAGACTTCTAATTTTTTTTTATTTTTTTTTTATAGGCACAAGATAATAGGAAAGCAAATGCTGCATCCATACCTTTAAGACACCTTGATGTACACACAAACACTTTGGCAAGTAATTTTGTAAAAAAGCTTTAACACTGCTCTAATATAACATTCATTTTATGTGCTTTGTTTCACACTGAAAAACCTTGTATGGCAAAGATACCATCTATACTCTGCATAAGCAGCATTGAGATGAACTGATTCATAAAATCTACATCAGTCTGCAAAAAAGTCATACTAGATTATGTCAGTTCTAGAGATGTTTCTCATGTACAGCTCTGAATATGTCTCCTGTACGTGTCCAATTCAGCGATGACGTATTTTACATGTCACTTCTACCGCAAGTGTCTGACCATTGACTGCCTCGGCAAGGTTATCAATTTCTTCGCCCACCTGCTCTAAATGGCACACTAAATGGATCATCATCCTGTGAAAAGAAAATTTAGTGAAGAAATTTGGCCACTACCAGCGTGGTGACATGTAATAACGATCAATCAACACTTGCCACAAACTATAAACTAATTAAAGATCTGTGGACATGAAAGTGTCACACCTGCTACAGCTGTATGATGCAAAAAGCATTACAATTGTTAAATATAGCTGCAATTCCCATCACAATCCATCAAATACTGACAATTCTACAAGACAGTCACTGTTTTTGCACTTATATCATGAATAATCATGAGCTACATATTCAAATCTGTGACCGGGAAAGAGGGACTCGTGAGGTTTGTCTTATGTTATCTTTGTTTGTTTAACCTTCATTCCAAGCAGAGTTATGATGGTGGCATGCCCTGAGGTTTTTTTTTGGAGTAGTTTTGTTACTTTGAAAATGTCCTCATTAAATACCAAACTAGAAACTAGCTGGTAAAGGAGTAACCAAAGAAATTCAGACACTATGCACCACTCCACATCATAATTTTTGCATAGCTGTAAATGAGAAATCTCAGAAATGGTTATCTTGAGAATGGTAAAAGATATCCAACTAATTCTTACAAATTTTTCATCAGGGTATCTCAACCTATAATTGTTGAATAAAACAATTATTTTGATTACATGCTTCCTGCCTTAAAATATTAAAATTTTTATCTTTACCCACTGAATTTGATTTTTTTTCACTGTCATGATATCAAGTGTGAAAATTATCTTGGACTAGCCTGGAGCTAAATTAAGGAAGCCCTTGGTTTCTGGATATCTTGAGGGGTCCAGAAGCTCCTTTTGGAAATTTTTGATATCCAGTCATTTACAACTTCTTATGAATTCTTATACTATTCTAAAACATTTAAAATGTTCAACAGATGTTAAACATAAAACTGGCAGCAATTACAGAAGGACCTGTAGGTAAGTACTCGGTGCCAACATTTGCCCATTTTGTTGATACATTACTTCAGAACTTCACTGTCTTGATTTAGATAACCTTTCAAGGCAGACAGATAAGTTTGTTGTTGCATATCAGTCCTGAATTTTTCCTCTTGGCTTATCCCTATTATCTTAATACTTTGGCAGACACAAATGTGACAGTATTAAAAAGAATGAAACTTTCTTGATTAAACATACCACCCTCCCTTGTCAATTTGAAGCTGTATCCTTCAGTACATACAGTAAATGTTAGTAGGCCTTGTCTAAAAAGTTTTATTTGAAACATTTATCTCCCACATGGGATAATTTTTTACTTAAAATACTACTGCTATACCTTTTCACATAATTGTCACACAGAAAGTACAGGAAGACCAGACTAGAAATGAGTTCATATGGATACATGGTGCCAGTGCTAACATCTGCTGGCAAATTATCCTGGGGAGTTGTCCAGGTGGCAATTGTTGAGGGGAGGGAGGGGTACCTACTGGATTGTTTGCTTGCATTAAGCATGAGATTAAGGATGTACTAATGTGACAGAATTTTTTGGCAATTCCACTCTTTGAGAGGACAAATGGCTCATGGAGGCTCACATCAATTTACATGCAAGGTATCATTAGTTTACCCACGTGTAGCCTACTATTATTGTCTGCATGCACTACAAGGTCATCTTCATAGATGCTCTAGATAGCTAGACTAGCCAGTCAAACAATTTACTGGCTTTAAACTTGACCTATCTTTAAATCCAAGTAAACTGATCACTACTGAGCAATGCCTCTCACAGCACATGGCCACCATGCAGACAAACTCTGCCGTAGTGTAGTGCACCTATTTCACATTCAGGTGAACACACACAAAAAGTCAGGTCATGAGATACCTGAAAGAAAAAGTATGCATGATATTGGATGAACACAAGGTTTCTCACATCACAGGAACCATACCTGGCTACAACTGTAAGCTATGTTACAATTATAATTAAGCGAGCAAAAACAAAAACTGAAACTCACATCAGAATCACTGATGACATGTACATCTTGCGGACTGGCGTCTCGTCTGAGGATAGAGAATGGGGTACCCAAATATGAGTTCATTCAGTAGTTGGAGATTAATAATTCTACCACCTCTAGCCATCCGTTATTGAGAATCCTGCATTCTGATTGGTTATAAACACTGACCTGTTATTCCATAACACACAGTCAGTAATTGTAAAAGCTGATAAAAATGAAGTTTTTTCACAGATTTTTGGTGGTAGAATAGGAATAAACCACATTTGTCTGACTATTATTGTCTCATAAACCGTCTCGACTCCAAATTTGGCAAAATAACCGACTCGGCTTTGCCTCGTCCGTTATTTTGCCATTTGGAGTCTTTTACGCTTTAGTCACCAATAATAGTCCGCCAAATGCGATTTATTCCTTAAATAAATTTTACTGAAAGTACAAATTCCTTCGAAGTAACGACCCCTATTCTCGTTTTGGAATAACGACCCTTCAGAATAGAGACCCTTCGGAATAACAATCCAGATGTTATATTCGGAATAATAACCCTTCAGAATAATGATCAGACCCCCTCTTGGCAACATCTACTCTTTCCAAGAAACCACAATATTACATACTGTAAGAACACTTTGATCGTACCTCTGAAACACACTGTAAATTAACTGTCCCATGCAAGACCATGAATGAGGCAACATATATTGCACAATCTACCTGTAGCTGTTTCACAGTCAAGAGAATGTGATTAATAGGCTGGTCAGACATGGTTATCCACAAACAGTTTATCCTTGATGACCAGTATTATCAGGCAAGTAGTCCCCAACCATACAAACACCTTATGTATTACAAACCATTCTGACAAAAATTTATTTCAGCAAACTTTTCAATTCCCCATGTATCGCATCCTCTTTGTGTGAAATAGTACTGACTAATGACACTTCTTTAAGAGTTTGAAGATGTTCCATTTTTGGGTGATTTTGTAAATTAGTAAACATCAAGCAAAACCACATTATTAACTCTAAATCACTAGGTTACTACTTGTACGTTGACTTTCTCCTATGTAACCCAAAGGGCAATAAAATGAATCTATATTGAGCATACAATGTTTAAAATGATAAAACACACTACCCTCTTCTAGCCAAAAACCTGAAAGTTGGTCCAACAGGTCAATGGTGTTGGGTAAATGCCCCTTCCAAAACAGCTGTAACTTTTAATTAGAACTCGTAATAAGAACTTTTGAAAATCTTTTGTTAAATATAAGGAGTACTTGTAGGCTATTTATGCCAAGTCAAACCTACATCTGTGCATGCATATACATGCAACAGCGAGAATGTATGCCCAACACCAAGCAATTATGTAAATACCTCAACGAATGCAGATAATTGTATCTCGACCCTGTTATATTATTTAGTCCGTAAACTAAGTTCATATTGCATATCTTAAAGGGATTTTCCAGAGACAAAATTCAGTAAGTTTAAAAAATGCAGAAATTTTTCTCATGTAGGAGGTGAATACTGCATCTCAATAGCTTGCAGCATTTGGAAGATCCAGATTTTCAAAGAAATGCACAAGATGAAGTGCATTATGGGAAATCTGTGATGTCATTGCAGCACATTAATTTGACATAGAATTGAATTTCGTTATATTAATGCTGCTGTAGGGAATACTTACCAACTTTGTTTGTTATGCCCTACTGGTGTAGATTTGTGCTGAATCTACATGGAAACATATTCAAACATTCCAACAATATCAAATTTCAAGGACAAACAGGATATTCAATTAAAAAGAAAAATAAAAGGAATCTGAGGCAATGTGCCGACGTTACATAACAATCTGTGACCTTGATGAGAACTGGAGGTAAAAATAAGCACTCTTTAATATGAGATATCTCAAGTTAGGAAAAGAGTATTGCTATGGGGTTTGGAGGGCACGAATTGGAAAATTTTTCTCTTTCACATGAGACCCTTGTGAAATGCCACTGAGAAAATGCCTTTAAGTCTCTAGGTGGTGCTAACACATTCGAAACATTTCAAATCAATCAACTCTGACATTCTCAATTATGCGAGTACGTCTACTATGGGACACAAAAGTGGACCCTCTGTACCATTCCCAAAGTGAGCCAGACCAGTGCTTTGCTCTTGCATGAGTTAACAGGTCTACTCAACTGAAAAAACCATGCACATGAAGAAAAAAAGTTTCTTAATGTAATGTCTTTACTTGTGCAATGTTTAAAGATTCCAAAACTACAAAACCATGAAATATGTGACAACTTCATCAAAACAGCAGTATATTAACCTCAGTTAGCTTCCCCCATCCCCTACCATGATTTGTTGCTGATCATGAGACTTAAATAGACTCTCTGTCACCATTGGTTTCATACTAAATTGACTAGGCAGATGATAACTTCTCCTTTCTGAACTCCCATGCAATTTCACAACTTCAAAAAAGGTAACTAATTTATAATAAATGAATGGAAAAAATTATTTCTAAAGCTAATATAGCAAACCACCCTTAACTATGGTATTGAACATTAGTACTCATATACAAAAATATAACTGCTGCTTGTATGTCTTATGTTTCATACACAAGCTAAATGTGTAAAATATTTGCATTTCAAATCAAACATTCAAACAGTTTTCTCTTTGCCTGAGAAAAGTATGAACACAGTCACTAGGTAACCATGGAGACAGCATGAAAATAATAACTATGATACATATCAACTACCATTTTCCTGGAACTTCAAGGGTTTGAGATAAATTCGAAGCTTTTTCATGAAGCCTGAAATGCATTTAGACCAACTAGTGCATCAATGATGCTTTAGCTCAGCTGTCATGCCCCCCACCACATTTAACCATAGCAAATATTTTGCCAAACAAAAAATTTCGAAAACATAAAAATAATATTTGTTTAATACATCCACTCCGTTCCTGTAAAAAAATATTCCTCAGCCTGCCGAGGTATCCCCATGAACAATCTCTCATATTAAAACTGTCAAGACAACTTTCACACAGCTATTTCAGGAAGGTGAACATGCATACACAGTCATTAAGCACTCTGCAGACTATGAAGCATGATGTGACCTACAAGCAAGCCACATTTTTCTCATGGCTGAAAATTTTTTCTCTGGCACCTCAACTTAATAGCCTAATCCCTTATAATGCCAGCGATAGCAACATATCTGTGCTACAATTGTATCCGAGCTATATCCAGGCGCGGTCTAGCTACAATTTTTATGACCAACTATGGACTTGCTCAAAACTATTTATAGTTACTAACGTTAGGCTAGGTTAAGCCCAACAAAGTGTAGACCTAGTCTATAGGGCTATACGCTAATGCATTGAGGGTTGTCATGCTTTGACTACTCCCAGGGCCATTCAACAATGGGCTGGCTTTACCGTGGGGCTATACACGGGCCAGTGAGGGCTAGCCTACATCACCTGCTAGCCTAATGTTAATCCGAATTACCTTCAACGCTGGGACATCACCAGTATCAATACCACAGAACACTTCTAAGATTTGAGACATTTCAACAGGGGTGGCACCAGAGGGGGAGGGGGCAATATCCCTCCCTGTCGGGGAAGGCTCCCCGGCCGGGATATTTTTACAGTTTCATTGGGGAGTTTTAGTCGATACAATAAAGTATGCAGTCCCCGATGGCGACTAGGCTCCCTGACGGTTTACCTGTTCAGTTTGCTCTCAGGAGGACAATATCCCTAATAAAACCCCAAATCCAGTTTCTTCAGTAATTCCATTCCACATATTTTCGTTTCGTTTCATTTATTTGATTTATCACTTCACGCATACATACAAAAATACACGATGAAAGGAAAAGAGACATACATGCATGAGGTGAAGGGAAGTACACGAAAAACCCTGCTGGGCTTGAAAATATGAACTCCCCAGTACTACAAAACAAATGACGTGCAAAAGCATAACTACAAAGACTAACAGAAAGACAAAGAAAAGAACAAATCGACCCTCAGGAGAAACCTAACTGCTAAACCAAAGAAGAAACGAAAGAACACACATGCCCCCACCCCACCCCAACCTAACCCCCTCCCACATGTGTAACAGCAAGAATATAAAGATGAGGACAATTGTAAAAACATAATCTGTGAATTCGGTACTGTGCAGCACTGGAGAGCAGTAATCACCTTTAAAGTAGGCCTACTTACTAGGTTCCAATTACATACCGAGAAAAATTTCTCCTAAAAGATTTAATGCTAAGCTTGTCTGTTACGAAATGTGGAAGAGAATTCCACAACTTGATAGCGCGGTTACGGAGAGAGCTATGTTGTGAAGAAGTTTGAATGGAGTCTTGATGCAGGAATGAAGTTTGACGGGTATTGTGATCATGGATTGAGGAGTTGAGTGTAAAAAAGTTTGAAAAGTGATCGGGTAAGATGCCGTTAAGAGAGCAGTATGTGAAAGTAGCAATGCAGGAGTTTATAACGTCAGAGAGTTTCAGAAGGTTCAGTGACTTTAATAAATCATTTGTGTGGTCACGTGGTTTAGAACAGGTGATATGTCTGATGGCTCATTTTTGAAGAACAGTTAGCCTGTTCAGTTGGCAACGACTGGCAGTAGACCAAATAACAGAACAATAGCTAATGTGCGGATAGATTACAGTTAGAGGATTCGGGACCACATACTTGAGTCTTCCAAGTATACCAACTGCTTTGGAAATTTGAGATGAGATATTACAAACCTGATTGTTCCATGAAAGCTTCGAATCAATGTACACTCCTTGGAATTTAACACAATTAAAAAGCTGTAAGCATTTACCATCAATAGAAATATTGAACTTAAAGCTGTCCCTGTTGTTGAAGATCATATAATTAGTTTTCTCTACGTTCAATGAGAGCTTATTTACAGCAAACCACTTAAAATAAAGCTGAAGTTCATGACACACTAGCTCTTCCAGACGATTTGGGTCAGAATCACTGAAGAAGATGTTTGCGTCATCAGCGAACAAAACAAGTGAGGAATTCTTACATAGCCTACATTGGTTAGATCATTAACATAAATAATGAAGAGGAGAGGGCCAAGAATGGACCCTTGAGGAACACCACATTTTGCCTTTCTAAGCCCTGAGTTTACACCCATAAAAGAAGTAAATTGCTCTCTGTCAGAAAGATAGCTCCTAATCCAATTGTATGAAACCCCCCGGAAACCATAATGTGATAATTTAGTAAGGAGAATACCATGATCGATAGTATCAAAGGCTTTGGACAAGTCAAGAAAAATCCCAATGCAAGTTTCTTTCTTAAGGAAAGCTTTGTTGAGTGTTTCCATGGCATCTATTAGAGCAAGTTCGGTAGAGCGGCCAGGACGAAAGCCGTACTGACAATTTGACAAGATGGTGTGCTTATGCAGGAAACGATGAATTCTGTTATACATTACCCTTTCAAGGATCTTTGAAAAGCAGGGGAGAATAGATATAGGTCGATAGTTAATGAACTTACTCTTGTCACCTTTTTTGTAGATTGGGATAACCCTAGCTACTTTCAGTTTATCTGGAAAAACTCCATGATACAGAGAAATATTAAACACAAAGGTAAGAGGCTCAGCTATGAAGGGAATAACACGACGGACAATCGCTCGTTCAGTTTCAGACCATCATAGCCAGCAGCTTTCTTAGGATTGAGACACTCAGACGCAACTTTCAGAAACTCATATTAATTAGCGAAAGGTAAACGGAATTCACAGTTTGCTGGTATAAAAGACTCATTCCTACTTGCTCTGGTGTAATCAGGAATATTCTTCACAAGAGAAGGCCCAAGATTAACAAAAAAGTTATTGAAAGAATTAGCAATGTTTTGAGGTTCCCTTATAACAATGTCATCCTCAACAAAAACATCAGGAAAGTTTGATAAATATCATTTATGTTGTTCCAAGTAAGTTTTGCATCATGTTTAGAATCACTAAAAATATCAAAATAATGTTTCCTCTTTGCTATACGCATTATATGGTTAAGTTTATTACAATACTGACAGTATGTCATTTTATTAGCATCCGTCGGTGACCTCAAGTACTGCTTGTAGAGTTTGTTATTACGTCTAATTGATACCAGAATACCTGAGGTTATCCAGCCTTGTTTTTTCTTCTTCCTTTGTTTGACCTCACCAAAAGGAAAACTTTCGCAATAAATTTGGTTAAATATGTCACTGAAGGTGTTGAATGAAGTATTTGCGTCATGTGTTTGATAAACCTGACTCCAGTCGACATTTGCAATGTGTGATACAAAAGACTCAACATTCTTATGACAATAATTCCTAGCATAGAAGCTTAAAGTATGCCCATCCATTAGGTTGTGTTGTATTGGAAGAATTTACAAATATAGGTAGATGATCACTTATGCCACTAATAAGTATACCAGACGATTTAAGGTTAAATCTTCCATCAATAGTGTTAACATTAGTAAAAATATTATCAATTAAAGACAAGCTTTTATTTGTACTTCTAGTAAACTTATTGATGACTGGCATGAAGCCACACGAAGATGAGATATTAATAAAATTGATCGAGTCTGGCTTGCAAAGATCAACATTAAAGTCACCCAAGTATAAAAGAATACTTCATTTCGGACGAAATGTTACTGACAGTATTATACATGTAATCATTAAATAGCAACAGGTTCCCGTTCGGAGGGCAGTACACAACCCCTAAAATAATACCATGACACAGATCAGGGATGTGAATCTCGATAAATAAACTTTCAATATGATCATTGAATACAGATATATCCTCTTGACATTCGAACACAATACAGTCCCTAATAAATAAACAAACTCCACCGCTTCTTTTGTTCTTCCTATGACTCTCAATCAAACTGTACCCATCAAATGTAATTAGAGGAGATATATTATCATTGAACCATGTTTCAGTGAATCCCATAGCAATAAAATCATGGTTAAGTACAGAAAGATAATCAGTAATGCAATCAAAGTTACTAGAGAGGCTGCGACTATTAAGGTGAAATATATTAAAATTACCATGTGAGAAATTTTTGAAATCGTTGATATTACAATAATTGGATATCTTGTTATCATTAAATTGATCAAGAAGCTGTCTATAGCTAAGCGAAGTATCATTTGAATCAGACGTACTAGTCACTTGTATCGACAAAATCAGACCTATCAGAAATACTATGAAATGGAAAAACTGGATTTGTCTCGTGATTACAAGTGATTGCTGCATTCCTTTCAGGATTAAACAAAATAGAGCTGTTACCATTACAGCACCTCCATTACAAAGAGTACACAAATCAGTAGCCGTAGAAGAGAAAGTTACAAGAAGACAACAAATGGACAAACAACAATTAGAATTAAACTAAACAAAATCAAAAGGGAAAACCTTTCGAGGTGAGAAAAGCTGGATGGTCGTCTCAAGCTGACATCTATAGATTGGACGACGAATGGTCTGCCGAACTGAATGGGATTACCATTGAATAGTGAATACTGCAGTTTGGTATGCATCACCTGTGGTTAACTTAGGATGGTCGAAAAACAGGTACACAGTAGCACAAGTCCGCCATTTTGAAACATCTTCACAATAACTTTAAGTCGTTGGCCCTCGATATTTTCCTTACAATTTCATGCCCATCTTTAATTGTTAAAGCGAAAATATTACCATCTTTGGTCCACGCATTGCTTACACTGGGGAGATCTAAAGTTGCCCGCAGTAGTTTCTGATTTTCCCTGGTGAGGTCCAATGCCAGTACCTTTAAGTTTTCTTCACTGTCGGATTACTAGGTCCCTTGTACAGTAAGAAGTGAACTTGACAATTATGCCCCTAGTTTTACCTTCCTTGGACACTGGGCCAACCCTGTGGGACCAATCAATATGTTGGTGCCCTATGTCAACGCCGAGCATTTCCTTGGCGAGTGAACAGACAAGTTCCGTTGTATCTTCATTAGTCTTTTCCAGCAATCTAAAAACATGCAGACAATTTCTCATAGAATGTTGTTCCAAAGAGTTTAAGTTATTTTTTAGGGTTTCAGCTGAAGAGGTGACCTTCTCTAGAGAGCTCTTCAGTCGTCAATTTCCTTTCCTTTCTTATCAAGGGCTTGCTCTAAGTCGAAAATTTTTGTTTCCTGCTTCTCTTGCTCATCTAAGAATTTCTGGATTTTTTCACCATAACTTTTTCTACACAGTCTGCCAGCAATTTGGAAAAGTCTGGGTTACCAAGCATTTCGGTAAAGATTTCCTTCATGAGGTTTTGCACCTCACCGACTGTGATTGGCTTGTCCATGCTCAGCCTTCTTGAGGAATGAAGCATAGCTTTGAGATAGCCAGGGAGAAGTAGCTGAATAGGTTTGCGTACTTTTACTTAGTATTCGCCCACTTGCTTAGGCTGCGACTGACCTTGTGTGCACCAAGAGATGATATTTGGAGCGTCGAGTAACTCGGAATTTCGTTAGTTCTCGTTTCTTCTCCATGGAAGAACTAGATAATTCACAATCACTGAGAACTTTCAGATATCTTGAGTAGGCACCGAGGCTTTTCGTGGAAAATAAGACTACATATTAGCTGCAGTTTCCTTTAAACCTCCCTGCTATGAGTGATATACTGTTGTAAGTTTCATGTCAGTTTCAGTTAGATAGCATGACTCCTGTCAACTTTACCAAGTAATACGTAGGCAGAGTACACAGGTTATGTAAAGGTAGTAAATTTCATCCCATATCTCAAAGCCTAGTTGCTGTTCTCTAGTGTGTCATGCTGTAGGGTCAGTTGGTGAGGGACTCACGGAGCCAAGTTTGGCTCTATCATTGGGTAGTCCAGTTGATTTCGACAAAATGTATGTTAACCCCGATATGGTCTCTCTAACTCCTACACTTTTTGTTTTTTCTCCTTTTTGTTCTCAATGATTACATAATGTTTTTTGTGAAAGCCTACCAATAAAATGCTCGCTTGCTTCGTGCACAAAGCAATTTCACGATTCAGACTCAAAAGAACACTATCAGTGCCCAACTTGGCTCTTGAAGTATAAAGTGATATTGTGTAAAATATGCCCTGTAATGGCATGGGATAGTTAGGCTCCTTCATATCCCCTTCTCACCACCTCTTGGCATATGGGCTGTCGGAGCTTGGGGTCGCTGGCATGGCCTGGCCCCTGTCAGGAAAATTCTGTTGCCACCCATGGTCGGTTTACATGCTGGCTTTCAAAAGGGTCATTTCTGCGATAAAACTCAAAATTTTTGGTACGCTTTGCCCACTCTTCCTCAGTTCCATAACTTGTAGCTAAATAAAGTACAAACCCTTTCCATCTATTAAGTAACTTAATCAGTAGAATACATGGATTTATGTAAATGTTATGAACTTCATCTCATTTCGCTAAACCTAGTTAATGTTCTCTTGCATCTGTAGTGCAGTATGGATAGTGACTCAAGGAAGAAAGTATGATGTAAGTCGTGCCGGATAGGTCCCACTGCTGCCCGGACAATTGACCCATGTAAGCTTCAAATAAGTACAAATTCTTTTTAGTGTAGGCTAGCAGAGAATGGATTGATGTCTGACGGCAAGTCATAATATGTCACGTCACAAAATAATTTGTCACAGGCAAGCCAAAATTGTCACATCTTCATTAGTGCTTTTTACAACTTAGTATCATATCAAATGTGCTTTTGTCACATTTATGGAAAAAGGAGGGGGGGGGGTAAATCACTGGTTAATACCATAATAAATCATTGCAGCCGGGGTGTATCCAGGATTCTCAATAGAGGATGCAAGTTTTAATTGACCAATGTCCTCCCCTTTGAAAAATTTTCACTGTTGGCAGAGGGCTTAGATGCCAAATGGTGCTATATTTGACACATATTGAAGCATTTCCTTTTTTGCCTCCGCCAACCACTTTTTCATACATGCCAGCAATGGAGGGGGTGCCTGTCGCACACCTGGATCCGCCACTGGAAGCCACATATGGACATTGCTCAACATTGCTTTCAATGCTGGCAATGTAGAACTGTTGCATATGGTAAAAGCAAAGCCCACAATACTCTTCACTGGAACAGGTCTGTATGAACAAGGCAAATAAAGATTGATGTTATTGTTGTACTTATTAACGCCATTCATGATTGAACAATTTTAAGCTAAGACAAAAATGTTAAATCAGGCCCAGACAAACTGTTGACTCATCAACAGACGAATTCTCTGTTTCTATATAATGTACAGGATGCTTTTGTCTGGTCAGTCATTATCACCTGATTTAAGAATGGTCCATGACCAACCTTAGGACTAGTACTATTCTCTAAACAAAGCAACTACATGTACTAACCATGAGTTTAGTGAACAATGACATTCCTTTAAAATGAAGATAGCAATCTCAGGTACCATGCAACCCAGTTGACTTGGGTAGTGGTGCTGTCAAGTCAATGGTAGTGACCACAGCAAGAATATTTCCTGTTCATGTTTGTCACAATATTTTACTGGTCTTTTGTCACAACTTGTCACAGAATTCACAAAATGTCACAGAATTTCAGGCAAGCAAATTTTGTCACAGAATGTCACCATGTCATAGGAAATCCATTCTCTGGGATAGACTAAAAAATTTTCAGTTTTGAATCCGACAAAAACATTAAATCAGAACGGAACTATTTTCCTCTAATATATACAAATTTATGCAATGTAAGTCCCGCAATGACATGGTATAGTACACAGGTTTTCTTCAAATTCCCCCTCACCAACCCCTTGATGGCATCGGGGATGTTGGACCTGTCGGGCTCTGGGTGTGTCCCCTCCCCGTAAGGTAGTCTTCCTTTCTCCTCGGGCAAATCCCTGCACCACCCCTGCATTTCAATACATCCTGACTGACCTGAATGGCATTCATATTATTTTATAGGCCTACATGTTGTACCAGAAAACAATAAATTGCTAGGCTTATGTTCGAAAAATAAGCCAGAAATTAACATGGCTTATTTTAGTCACACTGCCTGAGACTGGCTTAATCAAAACTAAAATTGTGAAATGCTTCCCGAACAGGGTTGCCAGATTTTCTGTGAGTTGACCAGCCTAAATTTGGCATCTAATTTGTCAAAAGTGCCAAATAAAAATTTGTTGCCATTAGCACTTCAATTGCTTAAAAACCATCACTATATAATAAAAAAGTTCTGCTTTTTGAACAATGCCTGCCATGTTAATACATCAGATTATGCTCCTCATGTGAATTTCGGACATTTTTGCCACAGCTTCGTTCAGAAATTGTGGAAAAACATGCTTTTTTAAGGCGGAAAATTGATATTTAAATGTAAGAAAGCAAAGAAAAAAAAGGCGAAATGCTGTTGGCGTATGTTTTAAAATTCTTGATGTCAACACTATTGACAAAATGCCATATTCAGTGCTTTTGGCATTTAAAAATGTCAATATGACAACCCTGTTCCCGAATAATTTGTGAAATGAGGACGGCAAATGAAAGTTCTCCTCCAAACTGCCAATTGGTGGAGTGACGACTCGCTCCAAAGCCACTGTACTCCTCGGCTTCCGTATGTACTGTCACTAATAGCTAGCTCTCTTTTGAAATGTGATGTGTGCTATTACGTAACAATTATTTAAGCATCCTGAAATTGTACACCAGAGCAAAGTTAACACAATTACTACTTCTACCACAGAGCTAGCTTCTACAAAGTACAAAGCGACATATGACCTCTCACAGATGCAGCGAACAAAGGGTTTTGTTTGGCTCGTCACTATGGAAACAAAAAAAAAAAAAATGTCGGCATATCGGCAGCAGACTCAAAGTGCGCTAGCTGCTATGCAGACTAGAAGAAAGAGGTGTCAAGGATGTCATCGGCTTCAAATACTGCCCAGGTTTAAGAGGAAAGAGTGCTGATGAGAATCACAGTTGACATTATAATACACGAACCTACAGACGTTTTGCAAGGTCAGCATCCAGCGACTACATAGGTATTCCCATCTGGAAACCAAAATGCACAATTAAGGTACTGTACGGCCAGTTAACTTTAGTACAGGAGATGGTCCATTGTACTCGTTGCTAGGGGAATAAATAATACCATACATACATAAGGCGAAAAGAAAAGACAACCAAAACAAAAATATAAAATAGAAATACTTCATGATTTCCACACATGCCATAGGAAAAATACTTTTCAATCGTTCAAATTTTTCTAAGAGTTGATTTGTTTCATTTGAGCCTTCCCCACATTGACCATATTAATTGCACCTCCTAAATAATATTACAGCCTACGAAAAAATCGTGAACTACCACAGACAAATTATAATAGACTGATAGAGCAGAAATCTGGACTGCCAGCAACAATGGAAACACAATCTCCATTGTATTTCACACTTGAAAATCAATGAATGCAAATACGCCGAGGCTAGGCCAATAGGCCTAAAAGTTAATCACAACCTAGACAGGGATTGCAAAACATTCCTGGTTTGTTCAAAATTTCAGCTGACCACCAATTATCCCCCCAAAATGATTGGAAATTAAAACTGAACACAATTTTCAATTTAAGCCAAACAGCATATTAGTAACAGACACCAACAAATGGGAAAACAAACTTCATTTGCACTGGATACAACCTATGGCCTACATTTTATCATAGAATAAGCTCTTTAAAGAGGTCCCTTCTTAACCCCTTAAATGATGGGGAAAAATTTTTGCCAAGAACAAGTTTTGTTCACCACCTTCAAAACTGTGTAAATCTAAGATTTTATCACATTTCGCCATAAGATCTGGGAAGAGACTGGACTTTTTTACGTTTTCAGAAAATTAAGTCTCTCAACCTTAAATAACCTTGAAATTTGTAAATAGTCATTGAATATATAAGAACTCAGCTGCTCCAATCCGCTGACAAAATATGAGCCAAATCCAATGAAAAATGATGAAATGACAACCATTTTACACAGTCGCAAAAAGTAAGAGAATTTTGGATGTCCCGCACGATGGCATTAGCTCAGCTGAAGCTTTCAGCTGAGCTAAAAATACATTATCTTGCAACACTTTCAAATGATCAACTTCTGCTGTTTTTTCCTCTGAATGTGACTTCTGTTTTTTTAAAGACATTTAAGGATAGTGAGTAAATGAGTTAAGATAAATAGTTGCACCCTTTTAGGAAATATTTCTTGTGGATGTAACCGGAAACACTGTATTTACCAGGAATCAGCGCTCAACAAATACCTATGAACAAATGAGTCAAACACTAAGGCAGGTGTTTATTGACAATAAAAACACCCATAGGCTACTACTACCACAAAAAAAAACAAAAAAAAACATGTACTGTTGATGTGGCTAAACTATCGCCTATGCCTTTTGGGGCTACAGCAGAAATCCTTCTAGCTAGTGGAATAAGTTTGTCAACTGCTCCATAGGTAGGCTGGTATCAAAGCTTCAGATATTTTATGCTTTTTGTTTGCTATAAACAACTCAAAAGGGGGAATTGAATAGTCAAAGATGGACACTAAGGAATCCTGGGGCCAAGGATTTTTCACTATTTTAAGACCAGTCCAGCTTCTCAATGGTTCTGTTCTTTCACTTGATTCACCTTTATCCTGGTAATAATGTTAACATTTGCTTAATTGACACATGCAAGCGTGAAGCAATGTTATCTAAAACATAATTTTTGTCTCCATTTATTCTAGACAACTGTGTTATTGTTATAAGGGATCTTAACCTGCCCTTCATTTCCAAAGCCATTCTAATTTTCAACTGGTCACTCTTTCTGAGAATGATCTAGCACAGACCACAACGAACTAACTGGGATTATCATTAAGTACACACTGTTATTAACCCTTTAGGGACCATGGTCGCCGATCTGCGACACCGGCACCAGGACCATGGTTGCCGTTCGGCGACAGCCACACTAGGCATATTTCTATAGAGAAAATGAATATGTACATAGCGCCATTACTTTGGAGTCTACGTTCATTTTAGTGAGCGCAGATTTTCCTGTTGTGTAATGCATGGTATGGTGCATGTTGCTATTGACATGTTCGAAGATAACGTTTACTGAAACTATCCTAAAGCCTAACCAACACCCCAACTGTACGGCGTATGTACAATATAGCACGTAAGTACGAAGGATTACAGCCAAAAACTCGTTTCTGACAAGGCAGATTATAAAAAGTAATCAGTATAAAAGATATCTTGGTATCAAATAAAAGATTATTGAATTCTAAACAAAACTTGTGTTCAACACTTTTTTATAGGAAGGTGATTTCTTAGAGAAAACAGAGACTGAAATTGTATTCTCATCCACATTACTACACTGAAAAAAGTGGTTGGTCCAGGGGGAAGGTTTACGTATTGGGGCGTGGTCCTGAAAGGGTTAAAACTGCTAAATTTGTAACATAATTTACTTTCAGAGGTATACTGACATTGATAACAAAAAGATGGCAAAACTAGACGCTTGACCCTCCTTTGTAATGAGACAAACCGAAGACCACTACTGAAATGAATGAATGAATGAGACTTGGCAGGATATCTCTAAAAAAAAAAAAAAAAAAAAAAAAAAAAAAAGAGCTTATCAACTTGTATCTCTTCTAAAAGGCAAAGCACAAAAGTCCAACATTCTCTGAACACTTCTTCCAATAATTGCACAGTATCTTGGATGTTAGCCAATGACAAAGCACAAATGGATGCCATAAATATTCTCCATTCATGAGATAAGCAAGACCTCTGTATGATGACTCAAACTGCTACAGTACTGAAGTCACATTGAAATAAACAGCTGCCATTAGGTATGTTTACTGATGTAAAGAGAGGGTGCTTTACAATCATGTTTGCTCCACACTGCAGCTTCAAAGTCTAAATACTACATTAAATCAAGATATCATAACAGAGATAGGCGATATTAGTCAACTAGTGATTTGCAAAGGAACTAAGTAATATAAGCAAATTTACATGTAATCCCTATGAGTGATTCTCAAGATATTTCGTAAAATTTTTATATCAAATCACAAACACATTCTGGCTTATCTTTAAACTAAACAACTAATTTCCTGTAACAAATATCATACTTTATAATGAGTGAGAGGTTTTAGGAACTTTTCAACTTCACATGCCCTACAGGTAAACTTACATTTTCATGTTTATAGAGGACAAAGAAATAGAATGAAAACCAAAGAAAACATGGCATTGCTCATTAGTGTGAGGAGATGACATCATTCCTTACTTTCTCCCTAGATCAAGAAAAAACAGCACATAACAACTGAATGAAAATTTCACAAGAATGGAAAGTTCAAGTTCCTATTTTTAAAGACAAATACTCATCACCCTATACTTTATCTTTAGTGTGGGGGTATCAAAATTCTCAGATGGTGACTGCTCTTTGATTGACTTCAAAGTTTGAAAATTCAAATGATGCAGAGTAGCTTACATTCCACACAATGCAGACAGAGTGTTTGGATTACAAATTATAGCACTTTATGCTCACCAGGACATTACCTTAAGCAGTACAATAGGCTTGTGTCTGCTACAAGATGCTTAGTTTGGAGAACTGGAACTGTCTGTGATGATGAGAATTGCCCTTTAAATATCAAAAATTACCTCCTGCTTAACCCTTCCTTTTATATAAATAGGCTAAGAAACTCCATAGTTACAGACCTGCTTGTACATTAAGAAGGGTATACTTGACTTATTTTAAACAATCAAGACAGATGAGGTTTCTTCATCAAAATTATCGTCTCCAAAGAACTCTAGTGCAAGGTGCATACTATTAGCGCGAGTAGTCATACGAACATTTAGGTTACAGGTCATGTTGGGGATGAAAACAAACCTGGCTGCATTACACTGCTTTGTATACACGTAGAGCTTGCTTTCATTGGCTTGACTGGTGCTACCCTATGGTGATGTCACAGGCCTTCCCCTCCCTTACAGAAAGATATGGCTGCATGGCTTTATTTCCTGTGGTTATAGTGACAAAGTGGAATTCAAACTTCACTATGGCAACCTAACCATTGATCGTAAATTAGGTGTAAGGCTGTTACCGTGAAAGACGACAACCATCTGGATTAAAGCTTGATGATACAGCTGATGCAAAAGGACAAGAAAAACAAATTGGATCCCATTATTTGCCAGCAGTACCTTTTTGAATTCTTCTGCATTTTAGATGATGATCTGGCAGGGACTTCATCTATGACATCATCATCGTCATCATCATCCTATGGAGCAAAAAAATCGAATGATGAGAATCACTTAAAATGATACTTTATAAAGTTCCACAAGCTGTATTACTTACAGTATATAAGCAAGACAAAAATGAGATCTACAATAAGATCAACAGGCAGGAAGCAATAAGACTCAATAAGCCAGTTCACAGTTAGAGTTAATGATATAATATTATGATAATAATATGATGTCAAAGGTGTACAGGTACAAACACAAATACGTACAGTCTGAAAAGTGTGTAAGATTGTTTTTGAAAGCTTACCTAAGGAAAGTTCTCACTCATCCTGGTAAATATGAAACTTCACAAATATTAACCCCTTACATAGAACAGTTACATCATCTAAAAATGGGGCGAATTAATTCAGTACTTGAAGACTTACAAGAGTTTTAGTGAAGACTGTCACACTAATGCCATGAGCAATCATCTTGTTCATACCCTGTACACGTTTTCATTTTGGGCATGCACGCTTGTAACTATTAACTGGCTTATTTACCAAAGTTATTACGTACAGTAGTATTTAAGAAACATTTGGTACAAAACAAAGGGTACCTTGTGTCTAAAATTTCCAATATAAAATTTATATTACAAACACTGAAATTAAAACACATAATTTGCACCCACATCCTAATAGCTTAATTCATTGCTGAAACACAAAACATTTTATTCAATTAACTGAAATAGTACATTTCCTTCAATTTTGTAACATTTTGTAACATACAAAGATAAAAATATTTACCAATAATGTGAGGATACCTAGTTACAAATTAAAATAACACCACATTGGGAATCTACTCTAGCAAATATTTTTATAAAGGCTTGTGAAGCTGAATATTCCTATACAATGTAGCAATTAATGGAAATGTTCTTGGGCTTAAGAACCATCTCTTGTTAAATATTTGTAAGAAGATGGACTTGTATATACATACTGAGTCTTATGATCAAGGCAAGTCACTTAGCAACAAGTACATTCTAACCTAAGTTTAGAGCATGTTGAAGAGGTTTTGGGGCAAAGAGAGGCAGGTGATCTGGGTCACACCAAAGATACATCATAAAATACTGCACAACTATAATACTTTTTATACTTTAAAAGTACATAAACGTCACCATACTCATATTAACACAAAATGCACTGTAATAATGTGCATTGGCCCTCTAAGTAATTTTAGCCTCTATGTAATGGAGGTTTCTATTAAATTAATGCAAGTGATTAAGCTTGTAACGAAAAAGTTCTATATGGATTTAAAATGGACTGATATTTGCCCTGCCACCGTGAGATTAACTGTAACTGGCAAAATGGTCTGCAAAAATGAAGCATACCATAGTTATCAGTTTTGACCCTTGAGAGAGCTTAATTATGAAGTTAGTTAGTTAGATGGGTTTTACCCCTCAACTTATAACCTCTTGGTTTAATCTAGGGGTGCCCACTGCCTTTTTTCCAGTTGTGGGGCACTGGATTGTTTACCCTTACTCCATTGCTTATGTGGAGCATCACGCACAGCGGCAGTATAGGTTCCATTTTTAAAGTCTTTGGTATGACTCCACCTGGGAATCAAACCCGGGCCTCCCGCGTGAGAGGCGGATGCTCTACCACGCGGTTTTAGCTAAATTACGAAAGGGGTCTTTTGTACTTAATGATGTTCTAGTGAATAATATTTCAGAAATGTTTTAGATTTCAAACTGAGGTTGGTATCCTTGGAAACAACCATCTCTCTGTGTCTGTCTTTTCTGATTTCTAGAGCAATATTTTGATCCTGGAGTAAGATGTGTCTCATGACACTAAATTATACAGCTAGCTATAAGGTTAGTTAGATGCTAGTTAGATTAGGTTTTACGGCTCAGTCTGTAACCAAATGTTTCAGTCGGGCCGGCGACGGCCTTTTTTCTAGTTGTGGCTCACTGGCTTGTTTTCCCTACTCCACTGCTTATGCTGAGCACCAAGCACAGAGGCAGTAGGTTCCATTTTTAAAGTCTTTGGTATGACCCGGCCAGGATTTGAACCACAACCTTTCTGCTGCAAGTCAGATGCTCTAACCACGTGACCATGCAGTCAGTCTGCTAGCTATAAGGTGTAACTGGTTTGATAAACACAATTAGCTATTATTTAGGTTTACATATTACGTTTCAAACATAAGTCTGTCATCAAATATCTACAGCTAACTGTGCATTTGTTTCAATAAACTTGTTTGTGGTGTCTTCGTCTACCTTAATAGATTTGGTGGGATTCCCCTAGTCGGATCAAGCAACAGGTCTTTTAGGACATTTCCATGATTCTATTGATGATTCACATTGATTTAGATTAATTTTTTATGGTACATGTAGCAAAGCCTGGCTACCAAAAGTAAAATGGCAGAACTATGCAACCCCACCAGCTCTCTGTTAGAGGAAACAACATACATGGATGTATAATGAAACATACGTCCATTTAACAGTAAGCATTCTTTAGTACCAAAGAATAAATAAGACAGTTTCTCCAATTTTCACTTAAAAGATAATTCTAACACCTCTATCCATCCATTACTGAGAATCCTGTATTCTGATTGTTTAAACACTATCCTGTTCTTCCACAACATACTGTCAGTAAATGTAAAAACAGATATTAGTTTATCACACATTTTCAGAGGTACTGTAAAATAGGAATCATCCACATTTGTCGGACTTATTATGTCTAATAAACTGTCTTGATTCCAAATTTGGCAAATCCATTTTGCCAAATTTGTAGTCTCAACGGTTTATTCACCAAAAATAGTCTGCCATATGTGATTTATTCCTTAAATATAGGATACAAGTTTTAAAACAAAGAGAATTACCTCAAAATTAATTGGCCTCTTTTTTGTAGAACCTGCAGAAGAGAAAATCATTAGAACAGCATACATTTTACTGTACATTTGATAAAATGTAAGGGATGTATATCAGATTTACCTGTTTTAAGAGAGACAGTTCTGGGATAAAACCCAGTCTCTACTCACTTCAGCAACCCAGAGTCAATTACATTTCTATCCATCAGCCAGAATATTTTGAAGCCTTATTGTGCAGCTATTTTATAGCAGAGGCTAGTGAAAGTAGCATTATGTGAAAAATCCTCTCAAAGATATGAACCCTGTGTTATTTTTCACAATTTCTAAAGTTTTCAATGCTATTTACAAAATAAAACCTCCCTGCTCATTTCTGACATGCCCTCAAAATATAATACATTAATACTTCTTTGTAACTGTTAATTAATTCTTGGACAAATATCTCAATATTTTTGCTTAATTCATGGTAAAGCTTTGTCAAACAATGTTGTTTAAAAATAAAAATCCAAGTGTTATATAAATATTTCTGCCTTCTCCTGGCTAGATTTCATGCTTGCTTCAACTGAACCAGAAAGCCAAAAAGCTTAGTTATTCCTTGACTTGACATATGTATATATTGTAACTAGAAAGCCAAAAGGCTCAGTGATTCCTTGCCATATGATATATTGTAACAAAACTGAGTTACCTACATGACAAGCATGGGATCCCACACAGTTATCCTACTCGAGATACAGTATCATGTTAATAATTCGAAACCTTACGAAACCTGGTGACCTAAAATTTTTCCCCTCCC
>WURT03147581.1:0-11057 GCA_009936505.3 Holothuria glaberrima
TGAGATAAAGCAGCATTGCTGCTCTAGTATATCTTTGTCTGTGGCTTAGTTCAAGCCTTCTTTTTGATTTTAATGTGAGGCTTGTTCTCAGCCATCTTTGTCAAGTATGAGTGAGAAGGATTCCATGGTTTCTTGTCTTTTAGGTTCTTTGCCTTTTGTGAACTTGATTATGTTTGCTCAATACATAATTGCTTAGTCATATTTCTGCCAAGGACAGGCCTTGAATTTTGAGGTGTGCGAGTGCGATCGCACACCATCACTCACCTCAAATCACTGTGAGAAGTGCGACTTTTTGCACACCTAGATAAAGAATGGGAACTCGGGTAAATCTATTAAAGTTAAATAAAGCAGCAAACCAGCTACCACACTCATAAATTTCCTGAGGAGTGTGATTTGTAGCACACCTGGAAAATCTAAAACTCAAGGCCTGCAAGGATATACTTAAAGTTCATCTTTCATACAGAGCATCTCTGTGAATAGAATCACAGTGGGGTTTGTTAGTATAGCATCATTAAAATTAAAAGCCGGATGGTATCTTTTAAACTTGTTTGGGGGGCAGGGGGGATTGACAGTTACCATGTGGTGAAGACGGAAATTGCCATTGGTTGGAATTTTCTGGTCTCAAACTAACAGGCACCCTTTTTAAAATCATCTGTGAGAGATAGCATTTGCCCATCCAGTCAGGTTTGAAGAATTTTTAACCACACAGCCATTTGCAGCTTTATAACGTAATTAATAATGTTTTGCCGCTGTCCAGAATGTACAGTTTACTTTGTTCCCTTGGTAAATTAGTCACGTCCTTGAATACAAATTCACCTCAGTGACACTAATAATGCGTAGCAAGGCCTCGTTGTCCTTTACGGGCTTTAATGTTCAAGGCAAATGGTACCTGCAACAACCTCCTAGTTGCATTGGAATGCAATACATTTTTCATAACATTTTGAAAGGAAAGTAAAATTCTTTCACATGATTTGTAGCATGGTGGGTTGACTGTTGGGTCCCTAAGGAATAAGTTTGTGATTGTGGGAGCAGACTTCAAACAAAACTAATCTAAAATACATATAAGTTCATTCCTGTAATTCTTTCGTGTAACATGCTTTCTAATATCTAGTAATCAGCAAAATTTTACTGAAATATTGTCCTGTTTTTAAAGGTACCTTCATGCAATTTTGGATCACCAAAGTGTCGTAATGTTGCACATTAAAAAAACTTCCCAATCAACTGTCAATGACTCCTACTTAAAATTTAAGAGAAATTAATTCCAGAATATAATGAAAGACAACATGACTTTAAAGTGATTGCATCAGAAATTCATAGCTTAAAGAGGGATTTGCGTTACCCCAAGTATGACTTTTACTCAGGGGTAAGCAGAAGTCTCAGTTGGTGACAACTCTTTGATTGGCTTCAGAGTTTAATATTACACAGCATGCACAGAGAGTGTTTTGGTTACACATTAATGTCTTGTATGGCCTTCTCACCAGGATAAAGTATGGCCTCAAGCAATAAACTATGTTTGTGTCTACACAAGGAGAAGCTAAAGGCAGTTCTGGGCAGAGCTAGAACTAACTTAGTTGGAAGAATTGGAAGTGTCTGGGAAAAGAATATTTCCCCTTTAAGCTCTGGATATCTGGATTTTATTCCCAACTGGCTTTTTCGTTTTAAGCATTATGAAAGCAATGCCTTTGATATTCATGATGAAAGTCAGTTTTGCTGCAACTAATCTGTTTTTAATTCATATTGACTGAAATCAGACTCAGTGTGTGTAGATTTGTGAAATTCTGGAGATGCAGTAGTCGCCTTGGGATGGGTGTAATGCTGTAATATGTAGGAGTGGGCAACATTATGTACTGAGCAACATTATGTATGGCAACTGTATGTTTATAATATTAATGAGAAAGCGAAGGCTTTTAAAAAGTAAAGACAACTGCAGTTCAGCCGAGTTAAATTTTAGTAATTTTGTTCTAGAGCAAGTCTTATTCAAGGCTGTTTGAAACCTAGAGGGAGAAGGCAGTCCCCCGCAAGTTTATTTTTAAAAATTACTTAATCTTACAGAACTCCCCTTATTTCTCTCACAAGTATTTTCATAATGTTCCTGTGTCAAATCATTGAATATTGAGGGTAAACCGATGAATTATTCTTCATAAATTTAGGAAATAAGTAACAAAAATATTGTCACATGATTGATAGGAGCCATTCCTGAACTAGTGTACCGGGGTACACTGCTTCAAATAGGGGGCTGCATTTTCCCTTTAAACAATGCAGAGCAACCACCATTTTGCATGGGAGCATATTCAATATGTTTTTCCAAAACTTTGAAAGGCAAATAAAATTTCTTCATATGGTGATGTAAATACAAAAATGTAAGGATAGGCTTTGTGACTTTTTTGAATCATCACAATGTAAGAACTACTGGAGTGCATATGACTGAGTTCAGCAATTTTGTTCTAAAAGTAGTAATGTACTTAATACGCATCATACATCTTGTTGCAGTTGCTATAGCCATGCAGATACCTTGTTTTCATTTGTTCTTGCATTGTTGATTTGTTTCCCTTAAGTGTTTGATAGTAACCATTGCCATTACCATAGCTGTAGGTGGGTGCAGTGTTCTCCACTAACCATTTTGTCCAGGCATGCCGCCCAGACAAAATCTCGAGGGCATGTGTCAGTGCCCGGTCTTAATGTTAATGCCTGAACAAAAGCCTTGGCCCCCGGACAATACATATTGCTTTTACTTCGTTTGGAAACATTTGAATCATTCAATTCAAATTTAGCACAAAATGAAGCACCATTTTTCATAGATAGCCCACTTTACATGAGCAAAAATTTTTCGAAAGGGGAAAGGAACCCCCTCCCCTTATACCCTTTCCCCAGGACAGCGATCAGTGTCATCTGTCAGATCAAAGACACTTGCCCGGAAAAAATTTGGACCTGTGGAGAACACTGGGGTGGTAAATGGGGTGGTTGGATTGGGTGAGCAAAAATTTTTTGAAAGGGGGAAGGAACCCCATTACATTGTATTTGAAAAATATCTCTTTCTTTAACAAATATTGCTATTTACACCAAAAACAAAAAAGATACAAAAAAAAAAGAAATAAAAATGACTCTCTATGTTGCTGTTTGACCATCCTCAATATCATTGTGGTAAATTTTACATAAAGACTAGCAATTGCGAGTGGGTTCATTGTGACAGCAGCTTACAGGAACACCTGCAAAAGAATTTACAATTTTTCTGTTTGAAAATTGTAATACTCCACAAAATACCATAGTGTAAAATTTTCATGCCTCCTTTGGGATTTGAGTTCAGTTTTACCATTTAGAAATTGCAGCATCTTGTTTTGAACAAAAGAATGGTATTACCTGAAAAAATAGGCTAATACTCCACATTTGTGCAAGTTTTTTAAACAAAAAGCTTCATGTCAGAAGCTTGCATGGATTCCCCATCTGTGATAAGCCTGGTAATGTGACAATCCTCAAGAGGAAAGTAGATCACTCTATTTAAGTTTGTCAGATTTCTTCACTTGAAATGGTTTTCTAATTAAGTCTGAAAATGTTCCATTGCAATGGATATTGAAGGAATGGAAATGCCATTGCATTGGACATTGAAGGAAGGGAAATGCAAAGAAACATACTGCAGTGTACATCTACCATTTTGTAATAAACAGTATTTAACGAAATAGGTGATGTCTGCCAAAATGCTGGTAAGATTGGTTTTGAAAGTTTTAATGGAATATTTGACCCATGCATGTAGCCTTCAGGTACTAGGCACAATGCAATGGGAGGCCATACTAAATGGTTAAAAGTTAAAAGCAATATTTTGACTCAGACCCTTTCATATTAGGTGCAATTTGGCATTATAGTTAAAATAATATCAGCCTTCATCCATGTGTCACAGAGCAATATTTTGTGTGACCAATCATGAGAAAGAATTGCACATTTAAGATCACATGACTTTTCAGACATTATAATATTTCTGAGGGATGAGGAAAATTTGCCCTGCAGAATAAAAGGGCTAGTGACATATTTATTGCATTTGTATCATGTAGTATTGTATGGTGTCTACAGACTACTTATATATGGACAGAGCATATTGCACTAACGTCCTGTGCGTAAATTGTTGCCACCGTAAGTGCACATTGAGGCTTTACCAATATGGCTGCTTGCTACAGTCAATTGTGTGTAAAAGTTTGGACTTGCTCCAGCCGTTCATTATCAACAGATTGTGTGAGAAACTTGTAACATTTTCAAAAGAAGGTAAGTTTTGGTCAAATTCAACAAATAGAATCAAGGACTGTGATATTACTCTTCCATTCATGTTTGTATTTTGTCTGACAAACTGCAGATTCATCGCCATATTCGGCAAATGATAGAAGCCCAGGGGCCATCTTCGTAAGCCTAAATTTGTTCAAACGGTGGCGAGCATATCAGTTATGTGATCCCCTGTCCATATATACATATATATGAGAAGTCTGTGGTGGTGTCATCATATTGTGAAGATCAGCTTAATCTTACAAAGTGTGTACTTCTCTTACAAGTTCTTTTCATGTGTCAAAAACATGACTGTTTTAACGGTAAACCAATTAGATTTATATATATAAGCATTTGAGGTTTTAATTGGCCAGGCTTCCAGTTGGCTCAAATAGTAATTTTAAGACTTCCAGAATTCCTTCTGGTAAAATGATTTCTGCATTCAACTTGAATTCCATGTAACATGATTGCTGCAATAATTTTCTTTTTTTTTTTCATTTCCTTTAGCCTCCTGGGGAGACCGAGTACCTAAATGCCATCGAGCTCAATGACAGTGTAATAGAATGGTCGGTGTTATGGGACCCACGCTTTGACTCACAAAATGTCCTACTTGAAAATAGCACCATTCATGTGCCTACAGTTGTGTATACAAACGGTAATGCAGTACTTTGATTGGGTCTTATCAGTCTCTCTGCTTGTCTGTTTGTATTGCCATCTTTGTCTTTCCCATTGTTTGAAGGGGCTTCGCCATATCTTGAGTTGGGTAACAAACTTCATGATTTTATTTTCACACCTATTGGGATTTACTCATATCTTGATGGTTGATGGTCAAAAGAGATTCTGCACATCTAACACATAACTGAAATAGCAGTGATAGGGTAATTAATGATTAAAATTTGTATATTACAAATTTGTGACAAAGACACTTACAAATTCATGACCATAACAGTTTTTACCATTAGGTATTAATCATATGCAACCCCTGTCCACAAAAACTTCAATTTCTGACCTTTTTGGTCACTATAGAAGGTAATACCTGTACATGATTAATGAGGCTAATCAGAAACATTGTCATGCAATGATTTCCTTCAAACTTGTCACAAAATAATTGATATCAACTCAATGAGCCCTTTTATGTAAACTTTTGTCTGTCATGTATGAAATGTTGTACTTTTTGGTTATGATGATCAGTTTCCTCTGAAATAATTTCTTTTATTTGAAATGTTTAAACTGACTTGTTTAAACTGTAAAAAATGCAAAAAACTCATAATTTTAATTTTGGACCTATTGGATATTTTCTGTTAAGCTTTTCTGACAACAGAAAGTGTTGCAGAGGAATTAAAGGGATATTCCAGTGACTAAATAAGACAATGTCATAAAAGCAAGGGGAAAAAAACAAAATGCATTGGTGTCAGTTTGTGATATGTTTTCAAATGCAGTATTTCCCTCTAAGAATAATCAAAACTTTGTCTCTGTTTTGCTTTCTTTGAACAGATACTGAACTCCTCAGAGAAATTGAAGCTTCAAATGTGCTGGAAAGTGTATTCAGCCAAAATTTTGAGAGGGATTACACATTGAAATGGCAGTACTATGGTAGTAAAATTGGCTTCATGAGGAATTACCCAGGTAAGTATAAAAGGGGCATGCAGTGAGCAACCTCAAATGTTGTAAAAAGAGGGAGGCGTGAACTTCTTTACTTTACTTACCTCATCTCTTACACATGTGAACAGGCGTATGTAGTGCAGAATTACTTTGGCAATGTTTTCGATCCTACTCTGGTGGCGCTGTTCTTACTTTGCTGCTACAGTGGCAACAAGCAATCTTACTCATTTTTCATTTCTGCCAAATTATACACAGGGTATTACACTGGGACTTCTGTTTTCATACATTTTTACAAAAGTTATGTTTGGCTTTTGGATTCTCAACCTAAGTTTTGAAGAGTCAAGGTGTTTTTTAGTATTATGTGGTTAAAGCAGGATATTTTTTTTTTATTTAGCCAAGCCATTCAGCCTAAGCAACAAACTAGTGAAAGTTTTTCTTTCCCAAATATTATACATTACAAAAGGATTGAATGATACATTGTTGAAACTTTGAAGTTTGGACCAACAAATCATTCATGAGCATCTATGCAATATAATTCTTTCTGTGAAAACCTTAATTGTTGGTTTTTACTTTCTACCCACACAGTATGCTTAGCAGTGGATTGATGAATTTCACTTTTGGCTGCCATTTTGAATAAAGAGATAAGAAGATCCTCTTTTCCAAACATTAGAACTGTCAGTCTTTTTTGTGTGTGTGTGTTGTTAATTTCATGCATTATAGCAGCCATTCAGAACTGGGTGTAATATAGAATCCATCAAACATAGAAAAGTCAAGAAATGTTAGCAAAACAGCCCAATGATTAGGCAAATTGACATAATTTTTGTGAAAGAAAAATGGCAAATAACATTGCTGCTGTTGCATACATTTCTTGTATCTTGTGTCTAAGTTGTCTCCATTGTTAAATTGGCTATTTTGCGGTAGTATTGGCGAAAGTTTGGAAAAAGTGGGAGCAGACTTTGAGCAAGTTTGTATTGGTGAAATGCTGAGAATCAGGGTAAATGATCATTTTTAATTTGTATTTCAGGAATAAATTGGACACTAGAAGACAACCTAAATCTGTTTGACACTAGACAACGAAGTTGGTAAGAAAGTATTTTAGACTTTTTCAGTTTGCCACTTGCTTCCCAAATCGAGTGGCGTAGTCAGTAGGGGGGCATGGGCAGCGGAGTGCCCCCCACAGAAATTTTGGGGATGCAATGGGTTATGTTTAAAAAATGAAGGAGAGCAAAAACAAAAAAAATATCAAGAGGAGGGAGAGATGGAAAGTTGGTGTAGCAGGGGGGGGGGAGGGTACGGGCCTAGGGTAGGGTAATTGGGAAATATTGGCTTCACAATTATGTTCTTTTTATGATATTGAAAACTAAGAAGAAACACTGATTAACAGAACAGTTGAAACAAAGTGTTCAGGAAGGTGTGAAATTATCGTTGATTCGAGGTTTTGATTGGCCATACATTCACCTGTTGCTTATACGCAATCATAAAAAACTCGAGTGTGTGGCTCGGGGATGAGGAATGAGGATGGAACCTGCAGCAGAACGGATGGCCTATTTTATGTTATGAACGATGCATTGGCAAAAGGCCTCCAAACAGCCAATAAAAACCTTGGATATTAATGATGTCATAAATTCTGGAAACAGTGTTCCAGATCTTTTCTCCTTTTTTCAATAGATTATGCCTTGGGGACTGAACCCTAACCTTTTTTAGACCTTATCCTGTATGACTTGTATATGTGTTATGAAGCAGTGAACTTGAAAATGGAAGGTGGATTTTTTGGAGGGTGGCAACTCTTTTTGAGGCGGACATTTTCACTCGGAGGGCGTGTCGCCCCTCTAAAACCCCCTCTGGAGAACACTGAGATCTAGTACAAAAAAAGCAAAATATAGCACCAATTTTGCATCTAAGCCCTTCGAGACAGCAAAAAGATTTCAAAGGAGACACCCCCTTCCCTTACACCCCTCCCCCAGGACAGTGGTCAAGAATGGGAACAATGACCCTTTGCCCCCTACACCAAAGAACTGGCTACTCCCCTGCCCAACTCATAAGAAAACCTTGATAAACTCCTGCTGTATTGACTCCCCTAAAAAGTAGATTCTCAAACCCCGCCATTCTGATGTCCAAATGGGGTATATCATATTACCAATACCATCACTTAAAGCAGTTACAAATGCATCAGCTCTTAAATGTGTTTTGTGGAAGGTGGGAAGATGTTTGTGTGAGGTTACTGATCACTTCCAGCTTGCTGCTTAACTGGAACTGTATAACCATAAGAAAAAACTTTTTACAGCTAATCATTTTTAGGAAGTCCAGTTTGCCATGCCTAGTATAGCCAGTCTGACCTGTTGAATTATCAGTAAATCTTGATGACTCATGCTGTATTGAGTGCCCTAAAAAGTTGTTTCATAAACCCCACTATTCTATTGTTCAAATGGGGTTTATCATGTTACTAATACCATTAACTTAAGCATAAGAAAAATGAGGATACTTAATAACAGCTAACCATATTTAGGGAGTCCAGTTTGTCATGTCTATTTGGGTCAATCTCATATGTTGGATGTACTGAGGGTAAGAAGACATTAAAGGGAAAAGAAATTCTGCTTTCTAAGTAGGTATACATGATTAAGCAACAAATTATAAACAAGTAGTAGCAAACAGCTTTATTGTATCTTGTTCTGTTCTAGAAATATAGCTATTTACGTCAATGACAGGGTGCCACCATTTGTGAAAAATGGTGACTTGTAGCAATTCTTGTCATGATGTCATAGAGCCACAACAAATTATGCATTGGCTATGTAATTCTTTAAAATCTGTCTCAATAATTTCTATGATACCATGAGTACTGTTAATTTCTGTCTAAACTGTTTTATTCCCCAGGCTGTAAATTTTTAGAAAGGATGCACAAATTTTTTTATTTCATTTCCTGAAATGAAAAGCTAGTCCAAAGAATACAAAGATGTGTATACATTTATACAGATTTGTCCTAATGTGGCTCTGATAGGACATTATGGACTTGCTTCAAGTCATCTAATGGTGGCACCCTGTCATTGCAATAAATAACTATATCTCTAGAGCAGAACAAAGTACAATAAAGCTGTTTTTTGGTACTTGTTTATAATCTGTTATTTTCATTATATGTACCTACTTAGAAAGCAGAATTTATTTTCCCCTTAAGACAGACTGGCCAGAATTTGGCTTGTATGGTAGATCCATCCAACTGAGCCATTGGATTAAATCTGATTGAATCAGAAAGATATGCTGCAGGTTGGTCATGTCCATGAGGTAAAAAGGTAGGGTTACATTTTCCCTAGTGTTATTTCCTATTGTTTATATTACTGTACCTTTTTAAGTAGACAGAGTGAAAGAGGTTTCTTATTCTATAGTAAATATTGAATGAATGTATTTGTTTGCAGCTGTTAATATGAGACTGAAGTCTTGTTTTTTTTTTTTGGCATATGTGATGATATTATATGCATGTTGAGCAGGTGTCTGTTCTACCTTTGGCCATCAAAAGTACAACCAACTAACAATTAAATGACAATAGTAAATATTCTTCTATTACTTCTAAGTCCTCCCATTTAAAAGTAAAACACCTGTCTAGTGCCTCTCCTGAACAGTGTTCTGTATGCCGAGTTTTTAAATTGCGTGAGGCCATATATCCACTAACAACTAAGTGTGATTTGTCTGTTATGCTTTAAGTTTGTTTGTACTGAGTGATCTACTACACAAGATATCATTAATCAATTAGAGATGCTGTTTTTGAATTTCTGTCAATCAAAATGCACTTACCAATTGTTAATACAGATATGGGGATATTAGAAATTTGTATAGAGTGATACAACAGCTTCTTTAAAGATGCACATCATGGGCAATATATTAGTGGTATAAAACTAAACAGAAAAATGAGTATGAAAGTACATTATGCCAAAATTACTCAAAAGTTGTTTGTGACAATTTAAAAAAGAAGTTGTGTTTTAATACTTAAACATTTACCTCAGTGTTTCCATGCCTCATAAAGTCAACTACATGCCAGTCACTAAAGGGGAATAATCAGTTGCTCGACTTTTATTTTGAAACATATCAGTGTAATAACCTTATTAAATCTTGTTATGCTATTTTTGGTTTCGATGATAAGAGAAACCTATGCATTCATGATGGCGTGAGTTTGTTTTGGTATCAGACTGAGGACCTGAACAGTAGATAAGAGGTCCTCTGAAGGAAATACAATAGATTTCTCATGTCCTCTGAAGTTTAACAATAGACAGTCTATTGTTAAGGTTAGGGTTAAGGAAGAAAACAAAAAGGAGATAACAATGAGGTCCTCAGATTGTATGTAAAATCGACTCGTGTGTGTGTGTGTGTCTGTATGTGTTTGTGACACTTTACTCGTTAACACTATATCTCAAGAAGGGAAACTCTGACTGTTCTCAAACTTGGTACATAGATGCCCCATATTGAGAGAAAAAACCCTATTGTTTATGGTGGGGGTTGAAGGTCATCTGGGGTCACGGGGGTCAAACTGAAAACCTTGTTAACACTATATCTCGAGGTGGGAAGCGTGGATTGATTTCATACTTAGTATGTAGATTCGTTATGGTAAGAGAAAGAACGATATTAATTTTGGTGGGGTCAAAAGTCATCTGGGGTCACCAGGGGTCAAACTCTGAAAACCTTGTTAACAGGATATCTCAAGTTAGGGAGCTGGGATTGATTTCATTCTTAGTAGATGTGTTATTGGAAGAGAGAGAACTCTAAATGTTTTTGGCGGAGGTCAAAGGTTATTTGGGTCACTGGGGTCAAACTCTGAAAACCTTGTTAACACCATATCTTGATGTAGGAAGCTTTGATAAGTTTCATTTTTTTTTAGTATTCAGATGTGTTATGGTGAGACTAAGCACCCTATTGTTTTTGGTTAAGGTCAAAGATCACCTGGGGTCACCCTTGGTCAGATGCTGAAAACCAAGACCTCAGTCTGGGGTCACCAGAGGTCAAAAGGAAAATTTCTCAAGAGTTCCCAGTATCTGTGCCTGAGGACACCACAGGTCAAAAAGTAAAATTTCCCAAGACCTTCATTTCGGGTCACCACAGGTCAAAAAACAAAATATTTCAAGAATTTACAACATTGTCATTTGGAGTCTCCAAAGGTCAGAATGCAAAATTTCCCAAGAACTCTCAAGATCAAATATGAACACAAAACTGTATTTTGCCAACACCTT